>BDUI01033972.1:9009-25052 GCA_002335545.1 Apodemus speciosus | reverse complement strand
GAGTTGGTAGCCGGGCAGGTGAGCTCCGCGACCACCCGCCGATCCGATCCGAGGCAAGGTGTCTGCCTGGGTCAAGGACCCGGGCCAGAGTCCCCAGACACTGAGCGAGTTGGTGTCCACTCAGGTCGGCGACCGCTTGCAGCTCTGAGCTGAGGCAAGATGCTTCTGAAAACTTTTGACCCAGAATTTTTCTGTTTAAAGGAAATGCAAGGATAAAAATGGAGCAGAGACTGACAGAACGACCATCCAGTGACTGGAGCAACTTGGGTTTCATTCTGTGCACAGAAATCAAACTACAAGATTATTGCTGATGCCAAAATTACAGATAGGTGGCTACTATAGCTGTCCTCTGAGACACTCTACCAGCACCTGACTCAAACAAATGCAGATATGAGCTGGGGAACCCCTATGAAAAAGTTAGGGGAGGGACTGAAAGAGCTGAAGGAGGTTGCAACTACAGAAACAAAATTATCAACAAAAGGGTCCCCTCAGAATTCTCAGAGACCAAGCTGCCAACCAAAGAGCATACATGGGCTGGTTCACAGCCCCCACTACATATGTAGCAGAGGACTGCCTTGTCTGATTACAGTATGAAGGGATGTGCTTGGTCCTGTTGAGTCTTGATGCCTCAGGAAAGGGGGGCGCTAGAGAATTAAGGTGGGAGTGGGTGCTTGGGTGAGGGTGCACCCTCTTAGCTGTGAAGGGGATGGGGGATGGGGTGGAGGGCTCATTTATAGAGTACCAGGAAGGAGAAACATCTAAAATGTGAAAGAAATTAAAATTAGATATATCACTTTTCCCTGTTTCTGAACTCCTCCAAGATCCTCCATACTGCCCTACCTACAGAAATATATCTTCTTTCTCTCTACATCTCAAAAATCTCCAAATTGGAAATGTAAAAAGCCAACAAATAAACAAGAGATTAAGACAGATACTACTCAAGCAAGACCCCCCCCCAACATACACACAAACACAAACATAAATGTATGTTTCATGCTGACTGTTCAGCATGTTTGGGAGGAGGGATTGCCCTGAAGTGTGGTTGATATACCCAAAGATCCAGGAGTCGTCAATGACTCTATGCAAACAAAGTTTTTGAGATGCAACAGGACTGATATACATATGAAATCTAAGAAATTGTGACAACATACAGAAGAGTTGGGCAAGTTTAGGCCAGACAAAATCTTACCATGTGGGAGGTCAAATAGTTACAACATCTCACCCTTATCCCAGAAGCTAATTTGCAACTGATAACTGGTATGCCAAGGAAAAATTAAAAGAATTTTTTTTCGAAAAGCAGGAGCTTTCTTCAGCAGTCTTATGTTTGAATCTAAATAATTTAATTCATTGTCTAGTGATCATCAGCATTTTCAACATTACTGATTCTTTGTTTCCTTGCATACAATGTGGGGATAAGACTTTTCAGATCTCTATTACTTGGGTTCTTATGGACATGTAATTTACCTAATTAAATACAGTTGATAATACAACAACTTCCCAAAATAAAAGCTGTAATTGCTACATCTCATAAAAATAATGCTAATAATATCAATTTGCATATTTTATTTTATTCATTGATACATGAGATTAAAAAAGTTATTCTTTCTATGCTTCCCAAGATGGATATTTGTGACAGAGAAGGCAGAATTGTGAAAATATATTTTCTCAAGTAGCTTTTATCAGATCTAAACCATTAGACTAGGAAAGGAAAAGATATATGTAACCTATGACACACGGAGGGATTTTTGTTCACAGAGTAGAATATGGAGCCTTTTAAGAAGAGGGATCTGAAGAGATATGTTCAAAGACTAAAGCGTAGCATGAACTGTTTTTAAATTAGCCCATTTTCAAAGAGGAAAAATGAACATTAGGGCATATGTATTATTAGCGTGCATTTGCAGAGTGACTTTGCCCATTTTAATTTATTTCATACATATTTTTAATATTATATGTTATACAATTTTGACTTTCAATGGTAAGTTTATTTTAAAAATGCAACTGTTTACTATGCTAGGGTGTTTTTGTATTTTTAAAGTAAGCAAGCTGAATGAAAAAATTATCAAGAATGTCTCTAAAATGATAACACTTCAATGTGGCAGGTATACAACATATAATATTGAATCACTTAAAATTTAACTCTTGGATCACTGAATATTGCTGGAATAGAATAAAACAACTGTTGACTATGCCTAAGAAAGAGTTGCATGTAGAATCCAATGTTAATCCAAATATGGTTAATTATCAAATATGTTTTTATTATTAATTTTACTATTTTACGGTCCAGTCATTGTCCCTCTCCTAGTCTGTCCTCTGACAGTTCCTCATCCATTCCTTCTCTCCCCCGTCTTCAAGAGGATGCTCCCCCCAACCCCCGACCTCCCCATTCCCTGAAACCCCAAGTCTCATTAGAATTAGATGCATCTTCTCCCACTGAAGCCAGACCAGGCAGTCCTCTGCTACATAGGTGTAGGGGATTTTGACCAGCTACTGTGTGCAGCCAGGTTGGTGGCTTAGTGTCTGAGAGATGTCAAGGGTATGGGATAGGTGAGAATGCGGATCTTCCTATGAGTTTGCCCTCTTCCTCAGCTTTTTCTACTGTTTCCGTAGTTCAATCACACATAAGACAGAGGAAAAAGTCTGACTTTTCTTACATATTTTAGCATACACAATGAATATAAGAAGGCAAATTATTAGCTATCTGATAATCAAAATGCATATGTCATTGAAATAGTGTGTAGTTCTAATTCACTAATTTTTTTTTGTCCTATGGCAATCCTATGATGAGTGATCAAACTTACAGAGAAGAACATCTTCTTCTTGTTTTTAAAATGTATTAAAAATGGGATACAGAGCTAAACAAAAAGTTCTCTCAACTGAGGAATACCGAATGGCTGAGAAGCACCTAAATAAATATTCAACATCCTTAGTCATCAGGGAAATGCAAATCAAAACAACCATGAGATTCCACCTGATGCTAGTCAGAATAGCTAAGATGAAAATCTCAGGTGACAGAAGATGCTATTAAGGATGAAGAGAAAAAGGAACACTCCTCCATTGTTGGTGGGATTGCAAACTGGTACAACCACTCTAGAAATCAGTCTGGTGGTTCCTCAGAAAATTGGACATAGCTATAATACTCCTGGGAATATACCTAAATCATGCTCCAACATATAACAAGGACAAATTCTCCACTATGTTCATAGCAGCCTTATTTATAATAGTGAGAAGCCATAAAGAATCCAGATGTCCTTCAATAGAGGAATGAATACAGAAAATGTGGTTCATTTACACAGTGGAATACTACTCTGCTATTAAAAATGATGACTTCATGAAAATTTTAGGTAAATGGATGGAACTAGAAGATATCATCCTGAGTGAGGTAACCCAGTCACAAAAGATTACACATGGTATACACTCACTGATAAGTGGATATTAGCCCAAATACCCAAGATACAGTTTATAGACCACATGAATCTCAAGAAGAAGGAAGACCAAAGTATGGATGCTTCAGTCTTTCTTAGAAGGGAGAACAAAATACTCATGGGAACAAATATGGAGACAAAGTGTGGAACAGAGCCTGAAGGAAAGGCGAACCAGAGACTGCCACCCCTGGGGATCCATCCCATATACAGTCACTAAACCCAGACACCACTGCGAATGCCAAGAGGTGCTTTCTGTAAGGAGCATGATATAGCTGTCTCCTGAAAGGCTCTGCCAGTGCCTGACAAAAACAGAGAAGGATGCTCCAAGCCAATCATTAGATTGATCACGGGTTCCTCAGTGGAGGACTTAGAGAAAGGTCTGAAGGACATGAAGGGGCTTGCAGCCCCATAGGAGGAACAACAATATGAACCAATCTATACCCCCAGAGCTCCCAGGGACTAAACCACCAACCAAAGAGAGACCCATGGCTCCAGGTACATATGTAGCAGAGGATGGCCTTGTCAGACATCCATGAGAGGAGAGATCCTTGGTTCTTTGAAGGCTAGATGGCCCAGTGTAGGGGAACTCCAGGCCAGAGAAGTGGATAAAGGTGAGTGGGTGGGTGGGACATCACCTTCATAGATGCAGGGGAAGGGGTGATGGAATAGTTTTTTTTTTTCTGGAGAGGAAACCAGGGAAGGGGGTTAACACATGAAATGTAAATAAATAAAATACCTAATAAAAATTAATGAGAATAAAAAATGTATTTATGTGTTTGTTTATACCTATACACTGCTAACATTCACAGTCTGCCCATAGTCCCTCACTAAGTTCTTTCTCCCCATTCCATCTTTCCTCCTCTTCTGAGAGGATGAAAACCCCCTTTAGATTCTCCCACCTTGCCATGTCAAGACTCTACCAGATTAGAAGCATCCTCTTCCACTGAGGCCAGTTAGTGTAGCCATGAAATCTGAGCTACCTGTCTGGTAGGTATGTGCCAGCAGTCTTGTTTGAGCTTGTGTATCTTCTTTGGTTGGAGGCTCAGATACTGTGATCTCCCAGCATTCCAGGATTGTTGACTCCATTGGTCTTCCAGTGGGGGTCTTACCTACTTCTGAGCCTTCAATCCTTCCTATAAATATTCCATAAGTATCCCCGACCTCCATCTGTAGTTTGGTTGTGGGTATTTGCTTTAGTTTCAATCTACTGATGGGTGGAGTCTCTCAGAGGACAGTTAACTAGGCTCCTGTGTATAAGCATAACAGAGTATCATTCATAATGTCTGGAATTTGTGTTTGCCCATGGGATGGGTTTCAAGTTTGTACAGTTGGTTGGCCTTTCCTGCTGCATCTCGGCATTTTTTTTAGATGGGAAAAAGTTTGTGTCAAAAATGTTGTGTGGGGTTTGGTGTCTCTATCATTCCACTGGGTGTCCTGCATGGCTATAGGAAGTGGCCCCTTCAGATACCATGTCCATACTGTTAGGCATCTTGAATAATGAGGGTCACCTGCATTGACTCCTGAGAGTCTCTAGGACTTCCTAAAGATTCTCCATTTCCCATCACCCCAAGCAGCTATAAACTTCCATTCATTCTCCTGACTCACTGGGCCTTTTTTCCTCCTGCCTCTCCCTGTTCCTGATCCTGCCTCTCTATTCCCATCTCCTACCCTCACCCCTTTCCCAATTCCCTTCCTTCCTCTGCCTCCTATGACAATTTTGTTTCTCCATCTATGGGTGATTCAAGCATCCTTGCTTAGGTGTTCGTTCTTGTTTAACATCTTTGGGGTTTTGGGGTATTGTCTTGTACCTATATCTATATCTTCAGGAAATATGGTATGAGCCTGAACACTGGAGGAGACCAAAAATCCCATCTCTTACAGGGGCATACATCATCCAACAAGGCCACACCTCATGACAGTGTCAATCCCAATAGGCCAAGCATTCAAATACAGGAGTCCATGGGAGTCAAACCTATTCATACCACCACATTACACGAATTGGCCTCCCCATTTCCTTTTAATTACAATATAATGCAAATTGTATTTTAGTTCAACTTCAGAAGTCCTCATAATATATTATAGTCTCAATAATGTTCTTTCTTTTAATTGAGATTATATAATTACATTGTTTCTGATGACAGCCCTTTTTATTTTATCCCTATTCCATGCATTGCGACACAGCAATCATAACATTCAAAATTGTCAGATGATGTCCTTGCTTACTACAACTTTCAAGACTTTGGTTTCTTTAAATATGCATGCCTCTTGGCATTCCAAACTACTATCTTTTACTCGATGTGTTTCATCTGAAAAACCTATCTTAATTAGATTCCTTGAAAATTCTCATACTTTTCACATTCTTATTGTATACATATTTTCTTAACTTGCCTTGCTTTTATTTACCCATGGAACTTACCTAATTCTATATTGCTTTATACTCACTTTTTCATTGCCTAGATGTCCACTCCTTGTTAATATTCAGTAAAGCATTAAGGAAACATCTCATCATTTTCTCTATTTTTGACTTCCAAATAAAACATGTAGTAGGTTGTCCTAAGTTTTGTTTTATAAATACTATGTATCTTGAACTTTTCCCTAAGTATTAAGAGGTAGTAGAGATGAAGCTGAAAGAAAAGATTTGTTTATCTAATGTTTTATGAGATTTTTTTTAACAAATGTGGTTATTTCATCTATTTTCCTGCTGTATCTTCCTCCTCATGTACTCTGCTCTTTATTTCTATCTATAGAAACTGGATTATTTTCTTATATTCTATATCATAATTATAGTTCCACTTCCCTCTACTCCTTTTAGTTCCTCACACTGTTCACCCAGATTGTTTACTTTTCTGTATCTTTCTACAGAAAACAAGCTTTTAAAGTATAATGACCAACTATTATATAATAAAATCTAATAAGATAAAAAATCATATCAAAATTGTACAAAACACTCCAACAGAAGGAAAAGAGTCCTCAGAGGAGRCTAAGAATTAGAAGCCTAATCACTCTCACACTCAGGAGTCCCATAAAAGCATAAACTAAAATATATAATACATATGCAGAGGATCTGATACAGACCATTTAGGCCCTATGCTTGCTGCTTCTTTTCTTAAAGATGTTCATGAGTCAGATTTGGGAAGAGTTGATGAAGGGGGAGACCATGAATATTATCAAGATAAAGTCTACTAAAGTCTTTAACAATGAATAAAATGTTATTAAAAAAATAACAAAATCACTGGTTTTGTTGCTAGAATAATTTCCTATGCAATAAGTTACTGTAGCAGTAATTTTTAGCCTAACTTCAAATATAGAATAAATATCACATGGATTGTAATAATGACAAAAGAAAGAATTATTTCATGTCACCTGAGATTAAGCCTAAAATATTCTTCTAGACTTCACTCTTTTAATTCTCATGAATGAGAACTCTTTTGCCATAAATATAGAGGAATATTTAACATTATAGACTTGTGAATTAAAATAAAATGGAAGCCAATGGAAATTTAATAACTTTCAAACATGTAGATAAATAAATGATAGAGTATGTTCCTTTTCCTGAAAGAGCTGAAAATAAAAGGTGAGTATTATAATACTATTTTATTGTGGGTTAACATAAAATATATGAGTCTTTACAGTAAATTAACTTTAAAATCAGTTACAAAATGACTGACATCTAAATTCTAAATCATCTAAAATCAAAGATGTGATGCTCTAAGAAAAATGGCTGAATATACAATGATCCAAATTTATGATTTGAAGTGGCAGAATTAAAATAGAACCTTTTCCAATTATTTTCCCTTCTATTCAAAATGAAACACAGCTATATGTCTGTATTTTGCCTACCTAGACTGCAGGATGTATGTTCTTCACATACCTTTTCCATGCATCATTGCATATATACTGCACAGGTCACCAGAGATAATTTGCACAGAATTTAAAGGCAGAGTGAAACAGTAACTTTTTATTCTTTGCTCAGATCTTATCAGGACATAGTACCTAGTTCCTATCAATATTTTCTATTTTCTGTCTCTTGGCCTGTCTAGTTAGTATGTGGCAAAATATCAGGTCTACAGGTACTCCAGAGAATTATTTCATTAAGTGTCTATCACTGTGTTAAAGTTATTTCTTTATTTCTGTGATGAGGAGCATCAGCTTGTACTAAAAGACACCCAATAGAAACACTGAAAACTTCAAGGCAGTGTGTAAGCATTTTATTTACATGCTTACATCCATCCTTAGGGGGACCCCAATGATTACTGAAGTTTCTAGTTTCTCATTATTGTAATCATTCCACTTACAACTTCCTTTCATTCCAGACTTTGTGCTCTAGCATTAGACATGGGAATATAATAAATTCTTCGCATACATTCCATTATACAAGTACAAATATTTTTAATCTTATGATGTGTATGATTATCATATCAGATTTAAATTATATCCCATTAAAACTTTCAGTAGTTTGGGAGTTCATATTATATTTTCGTAAATTAATAACATACATTGACTTAAATTATATGCAGAGTATTATATCATGAGAAACATAAAATGCATATTATCATGMACCTACTATCATGAAATTTTAACTAAATGGTTTATATGTTATTGCTGTGTATACAGAAATTGATATTATAGCCACAGTCAAGTTCACATGTTGCTTCAGGTATTTATTACTCAGCAGCATAGGTATATTTTTGTCTTTCATTTTAAGAATTCTCTGGTACACAAACAATTGACTTCTTAGCTACGAGAGGAAATGTTTTAATTTGAAAAATTGATTCCCATCTATGTATACATATGTGACAAAATTCTGTTTGATTATAAGAAGTGTATAGTTGTGGCTGGTTGTATAAGTGGGTGATTCAGTACTAAATCTAGCTTTTTTTGCTTTCAAAATTCAACACAGGTGTACACATGGAAATACATATATAAGCTCAGACATACACACAGTCACATATCATGCAGTCCTATTTTCATAAATATATCCATCTACCAAACTGTTTTAGAATAAATTTGAAAACACTTGTCACTCAGAAATATAGTAGCATGGTTAAATTCCTAGTTCCCTTACTGAGTGATAAGATTTCTTTCTTAACCATATACTACCTTGTATACACACAGTTCCTCCTCTTGGCTCAAATGTTAAAGAACAGAATTAGTTGTTCCACAAAGATTAGAAATTACATTTTCCAAATTTTGTAAACCATAGTTTTAACATTATATTCCTTGTCTATGAGGAAGTCTCAGTTATCCATGTAAATTTTTTTTACTTTTGTTCTATTATTTTATTATTCCCTTTAATATTACATTTGGATTTCTTATGTGAATATGCTTTATGCCCACTTTCATTTAACTTGAAACTCATGTGATAAAGCATTTGTCTTCATGAACTGTTTTAGCCTTTAATTTTAATACTACTTACAATCAAGAGAATTAAGATTAACTCCTCCTTCCTCTACTGTCAAGATGGTCACAGTTTAATAAGTGTAATAGATGAACTGATTTTGCTGTTTTGCCTGTCTTAGTCACTGTATTTCTCAAAGAATTGGTAATAAGTTCTTTATGGAGAATTTCTTCCTAGGTTTATTCAATTTTTATAAGTTTACTTATTGTCTACCAATGTATTTAAACATTCATAAGTCATTATGTCTCAGATTTACCAATATATCCTTTCTCTATATTACCATTTGTTTCTCATGCAATTTTTCAATAGTAAGAGAGACAATGGCAAAACTCTGTTATAATGCTTATCCTACTTTAAGCCTTTAATTTTAATACTCATCTATATTATTCATAATTGTGTTTGATTTTGTTCAAGCATCAATTTAATCAATGTGCACATTGACCATCTCTAAAAGTTCATCAAATGTAAGAGGTTGTTTTGATTATGGATGATTCTCATGTATAGCATAAAATGTATCATATTGTAAGTGACTAATGTTTAATGGATCTGATCTTAAATAGAAAGATTATGATTTAAATGCTTAGTTATATTTGTTTTCATTTAGCTTTCATTTTTCTAATAAGATGACATGGTAAACAAATATCTACATCAAATAAGAACTGGTTCTTCAAAACWATTGATTAAACTCTATTTTAAGAATTGTGTAAATGTATGTTTTATAGAATAAAATATCAGAAACTTTCCTTTGTGAGTTTTGTGTTTCCTTAGTCCACAACCAATAATTTTATAGATGGTGTTGCTTACACAACAAATACTTATCTCTAACATGTTGAAATACTGGAAATTAAAATAATGGTTCTAATATATGTAACAGATGAAGGTCCCCTTGACATTGCAAAGCACTAAATTCTAGATTTATTACTCAATCAAAACTGCTTTTTACAATTTCTATTTGAATGGCAATAACTGCAACCAGTATGGTTCTATCAATGTACAAGTTATATTCCAAAGATTCAATCCTTAGTGCATTGGAAATTAAATTACAACACATATATTTTTAAGGAATACATAGAGTTAATTGTAATGCCACTACTAGTAAATGTAATATGTAGAATGGCTGGGAAGTGGTGGTGTACTCTTAATCCAAGCACTTGGGAGCCAGAGGCAGGCAAATTTCTGAGTTCGAGGCCAGCCTGGTCTGCAGAGTGAGTTCCAGGATAGCCAGGGATACACAGAGAAACCCCATCTTGAAAAACCAAAAAAAAAAAATGTAGACTGTATATGCACATTTGCAAGATAAAGATGGATATTGCATCAAAAATATGTTTGATTCAGAATATTTTTTTGCATGGCTTCTTTCATATGCAGAATCTAGCTAAGATTTCTTTTAAGATGTCTTATTGGGACATAGAGTAAAAGAGAGACAATTTGGGCTCTGAAATCAGATGGGGATGAGCATACACATAAAAAAGATATATGAATACAACAGTTTTATTTGCATCCTTTTTGCAAGTAATAGCTGTCTAACTGGACTTATGGCAATACTCAACAGGAAAGAAATCATGCCTGCTAATGGAAATCTATTGTCATGCATATTAGAAGAGAAGCTTGATTTGCCTTAACTAGTGCAATTCAAATTACATTAAATGCTTACTCTTTTTTAAACATTTAATAATTCTTATTTCTCTCTCTCTCTTTTTTTTAAATATTTTCCTCCCATAAAATACATCCCAGCTTTAGTTTTCCATTTCTGTACTCCTCCCATTCTGTCCCAGTCCAACCTACCAACTCCCTATGATCTACTTGTTCTCCATTTTCAGTCAGAAAAGAGCAGGCTTCCCATTTACATCAATTGAAAACAGCATAAGAAGTCACAATAAGATTAGGCACAAACCCTCATATCATGGTTAGATTAGGCAACTGAGTAGGAGGAAAGGGGTCCCAAGAGCAGGCAAAAGAGTAAGAGACACTCCCACTTCCACTGTTTGATGTTCCATAAAAACATCTAGCTAACAACCATAATAGTGCAGACCCATGCAGCCTCTGTTATTATCACTTTAGTCATTGTGAGCCTTGTGAGCATTGTTTAATTGATTTTGTGTGTCATGTTCTCCTGGCATCTTGACCTCTCTCACTCCTAACCCTCCCTACCTCTTCTGAGGAGTTCCTTCAGCTCAGCCTAATTTTTTGCTGGGTGTCTCTATATCTGTTTCCATCATCTAGGAATCTTAGCCTTATACCCAAACGTAAGTGTAGTTCTCACACATCTTCGAATAAGATTCCCTTTACAGCAGTTGGTGATTATTACAGAAATTATAATAGGTCAAAATCAGGGGGGAAAATAACCATGAAGTTCCCGACCCTAATTAATTCACCTACAACACAACTTATCCATGTAAGTCTCCGGAGACAATGTAGAAGAGTGCAAGAAAGACTGTAGAAACCAGAGGAAGAGAAAATTTTCTTTAGGATAACAACTGCTGGAGATGTGTGAGATGCTCCACTCATGAAATCTTATCAACATAACAGCATAAACGCCTAATATTAAGTGGAAATTGAAGACACTAATAGACATGATTATATGGTCTTGGTTAAGCTCACAGGGGCTCATCCCTCCACAAAGAACTGAAGACAACTAAGGAATTCTGAGAAGAGGAAAAATAATCTTTCCCAGGTAAGAGCACACCAATTGTAGTCAATACCAGTTGGTCGACCTGGAAAACACACAAGCAACAACATATAGACACACAAACACAAACAATGACATTTATACAAATTTGTAAGGGATAAGGGTCGAACATGGAAATAGTTGAATATTAGTATAAAAATACTTTTTAATTTAATTAATTTTAAACTCCAGATTATATTCCCCTCCCAGTCCACCCTCCAAATTATCCAGATCCCATACCTCCTCCCTGCCTCCTGTGTCTCCATGAGGATCTCCCCAACCCCCACCTCCACCCCACCAGACCTCTAAACACCCTGGGGTTTCCAGACTTTTGAGAGTTAGGTGCATCTTCTCTGATTAAATTTAGACCCGGCAGTCCTCTGCTATATATGTATTGAAGGACTAATATCAGCTGGTGTATGCTGCCTGGTTGATGTTCCAATATCTGAGAGTGCTTGAAGATTAAGGTTAATTGAAACATCTGGTCCTCCTTCAGGGACATGGTCCTCTTTAGCTTCTTCCAGCTTTCCCCTAATTCAACCACAGGGGTCTGTAGCTTCTTTCCCTTGGTTGGGTGCAAATATCTGCATCTGACTCTTTCAACTGCTTGTTTGGTCATGATAGGCAGTCATGGGAGAGAGTAATGATAGTTCCCCTTTTGTGAGCACTCCATGGCCTCTGTAATATTGTCAAAGCCTTGGGACCTCCCCTTGAGCTGGATCTCAAGTTGGGCCTGTCACTGGACATTATTTTCCCCTAGATTGTCTCCACTTCCATCCTTGCAGTTCTTTCAGACAGGAACATTTATGGGTCATAGTTTCGACTATTGGATGGCAACCCCCTCCCTCATTTGATGCCCTGTCTTTCTGATGGAGGATGAACTCTATAAGTTCTCTCTCCCCAATGTAGGACATTTAATCTAATGTTCCTTTCTTTGAGTTCTAAGAGTCTCTCACCTCCCAGGTCTCTGGTGCACTCTGGAGGGTCCCCCCAACCTACTACCTCCCAAAGTTGCATGTTTTCATTCTTTCTGCTGCACCTCACAGATTTTAGTCCTTTTCCAACATGCAATACCCAATACATTTCCCCTCAACATCCCAACCTCCATCCACTTTCTTTCCTAGGCTACTCCTCCCTCCCTACCTGTGATTGCTTTCTTCTCCCTCCCAAGTGGGACTGAGGAATCCTCACTTGGATCCTTCAGCTTATTGATGTTTCAGAATTTTCTGGGTTTTGTCTTGGGTATTTGGCACTTTTTAAACTAATATTCACTAATTAGTGAATGTATACCATGCATGTCCTTTTGGGACTGAGTTATCTAACTCAGGATGGTATTATCTAATTTCATCCATTTGCCTGCAAAACTCAGGATTTGCTAGTTCTTAATAGCTGAGTAGTATTCCATTGTGTAAATGAACCACATTTTCTGTATCGATTTTTCTGTTATGGGACATTTGGGTTATTTCCAGCCTCTGGCTATCACATACAAGGCCACCATGAACATAGTGGAACATGTGCCCCTGTTGCCACCAGGCACCTTTGGGTATATGTCCAAGAGTGGTATTGTTGAGTCCTCAGATGGATCTATTTCCAGTTTTCTGGGGACTTGCCAGATTGTTTTCCTGAGTTGCTGTACCAGTTTGTAATCCCACCATCAATGGATCTTTCTCCACACCCTTGCCAACAAGTGTTGTCACCTGAGTTTTTGATCTTAGCCACTTTGCTTGGTGTAAGGTGGAATCTCAGGGTCATTTTGATGTGCATTTCTCTGATCTCTAAGGACTTTGAACATTTCTTTATTATTCTTAGACATTCGAGATTCCTCTGTTGTGAATTCTGGGTTTAATTCTATACCCCATTTTTGATTGGGAAGTTTGGTTTTTTGGGGGTTAGCTTCTTGAGTTCTTTATATATTTTAGATATTAGCCCATTATTGGATGTGGGATGAGTGAAGATTGTTCCCCAATCTGTAGGTTGCCAATTTGTCATATTGGCTATGTCTTTTGCCTTACAGAGCGTTCTAGTTTCATGAGGTCCCATTTATCAATTCATAATCTTAGACAGTGAGCCATTCGAGTTCTGTTTAGGAAATTTCCCCCTGTGCCAATGAATTCAAGGTTCTTTCCCACCTTCTCTTCTATGAGATTCAGTATCTCACGTTTTATGTTCAGGTCCTTGATTCTCTAGAACTTGAGCTGTGTGCAAGATGACTAATATGGGTCTATATTCATTTTTCTACATACAGACACCCTGTAGAACAGCACCATTTGTTGAAGATGATTTCTTTTTACCATTGTATACGTTTGGGTTCTTTTTCAAAGATCAAGTGCTCATGTGTGGTTTTATTTCTGGCTTGTTAATTCTAGTCAATTGATCAGTATGTCTGTTTCTATACCAATACCATGCAGTTTTTTCACTATTGCTCTGTACTAAAGCTTGTGGTCAAGATGGTGATTCCCCCAGTCATTCTTTTATTGTTAAGAATTGTTTTCACTATTCTCATATTTTGCCTTTCCAGACAAACTTGAGAATTGCTCTTTCCATGTCTATGAAGAATTGTGTTGGGATTTTGATAGGGATTCCATTGAATCTGTAGATTACCTTTGGTAGGATAGCTATTTTTACTGTTTTAATTCTGCCAATCCATGAGCATGGGAGAGCTCTCCATTTTCTGTGATCTTCGATTTCTTTATTGAGAGGCTTGAAGTTGTCATACTGAACTTTCACTTGTTTGGTTAGAATTACCCCATGATATTTTATATTATTTGTGGCTATTGTGAAGGGAGTTGTTTCCCTAATTTCTTTCTCAGCCTGTTTATCATTTGTTTAAAGGATGGCAACTGATTTATTTTAGATAATTTTAGATCTTGCCACATTGATGAAGTTGTTTATTAGCTGGAGAAGTTTCTGGTAGAGATTTTGGGTCTCTTCTGCATATTATCATGTCATCTGAAAATAGTGATATCTTTATTTCTTCTTTACCAACATGTATTACCTGATCTCTCTTTGTTATCTTGTTGTTCTAGTTAGCACTTTGAGTATTATATTGAATAAATATGGGGAGAATAGGCATCCTTGTCTTGTCCCTGATTTTAATGTGATTGCTTCACATATCTCTCCATTAAATTTTATATTGGCTGTTGGTTTGCTGTATATTGCTCTTATTATGTTTAGGTATGGGTCTTGAATTCCTGAACTCTCCAATTCTTTTTACATGAAGGGGTGTTGTATTTTGTCAAATGCTTTTCAGCATCTAAGTAGATAATTATGTGATTTTTTTCCTTTAAGTTGTTTTATATATTGGATTACTTTAACAGATTTTCATATATTGAATAAATCTTGTATCCATGGGATGAAACATAATTGATCATGGTGAATGATGGTTTTCATGTGTTCTTGGATTTAGTTTGCAGGAATTTTCTCGAGTATTTTTGCATCTATATACATGAGTTCAATTGGTCTGAAGTTTTCATTTTTGGTTGGGTCTTTGTGGGGTTTAGGTATCAGAGTAATTGTGGTTTCATAGAATGRATTAGGTACTGTTCCTTCTGCTTCTATTTTATGGAATAATTTGAAGAATATTGGTATCAGGTCTTCTTTGAAAGTCTGGTAGAATTCTGCACTAAATCCATCTGGCCTTTGGCTATTTTTGGTTGGAAGGTTTTTAATGACTTCTATTTCCTAATGGGATATGGGCCTGTTTAGATAGTTTACCTGATGTTGATTTAACTTTGGTATGTGGTGACTATCTAGAAAACGATCTACTTCACCTAGTTTTTACAGTTTTTTTTTTGAGTATAGTAGTAGAATCTGATGATTTTTTTTAATTTTTTTTTCTGTTACTGTTGTTGTCTCCCTTTTGAATTCTGATTTTGTTAATTTGGATACTACCTCTGGGCTCTTTAGTTAGTTTGGGTAGGGGTTTATCTATCATGTTGATTCTCTCAAAGTATCAGATTTTGGTTTTGTTGATTCTTTGTATTATTCTCTTTGTTTCTATTTGGTAGATTTCAGCCTTTAGTTTGACACTTTCATGCCTTCTATTCCTCGTAGGTGTGTTTGCTTCTTTTTGTTCTAGAACTCTCAGGTGTGCTGTTAAGTTGCTAGTATGAGATTTCTCCAGTTTCTTTACCAGGGCACTTAGTGCTATAATTTTTTTCTTAGCACCACTTTAATTGTGTCTCATAAATTTGGATATGATGTGTCATTTTCATTAAATTCCAGGAAGTCTTTAATTTCTTTTTTAGTTATTCCCAGACCAAGCTTTCATTAAGAAGAAATTTGTTCAGCTTCCACACGTTTGTGGCTTTCTGGAGTTTTTGATTTTATGGAAGACCAGCTTTAGGTCATGGTGATATGATAGGATGCATGGAATTATTTCAATCTTCTTCTATTGGTTGAGGGTTGTTTTGTGACTAATTATATGATAGATTTTGGAGAAGGTACCATGAAGTGCTGAGAAGCAGGAGTATTCTTTTGTTTTAGGGTGAAATATTCTTGCTGGGCGTTGGTGGCACACCCCTTTAATCCCAGCACTTGGGAGGCAGAGGCAGGC
>BDUI01033921.1:11867-24494 GCA_002335545.1 Apodemus speciosus | reverse complement strand
TCCCACCAGCAGTGTAGGAGTGTTCCTCTTTCTCCACATTCTCGCCAACACCTGCTGTTTCCTGAGTTTTTAATCTTAGCCATTCTGGCTGGTGTGAAGTGAAATCTCAGGGTTGTTTTGATTTGCATTTCCCTAATGACTAATGATATTGAACATTTTTTAAGGTACTTCTCAGCCATCCAAATTTCTTCAGGCGAAAAGTCTTTGTTTAGCTGTGTACCCCATTTTTTGATAGGGTTATTTTGTTTTCTGGGGTTTAACTTCTTGAGTTCTTTTATACATTGGATATTAGCCCTCTGTCAGATGTAGGGTTGGTGAAGATCTTTTCCCTATTTGTTGGTTGCCGATTTGACATAAGGACATTTCAAGGCAAAGATACAAAAGATGATGATGGTTTCAATCATGAAAGCACAAAAAGAATTACATTTATTAGAGGATTACATGAACAAGAAAGAACTATGAAGGAATTAATTGGATAATCAGTAAATCAATAAATCCCTGGTATCAATGAAATATAAAATAAATAGCAAACAATAATCTAAAAAAATCTCACGAAAATCAAGCAAATCACAAAAACTATTAATCATCTTTTAATGATATGTTTAAATATAAATGACCTCTACTTGCTAATAAAGAAATTAAGACTAGCTGACAAGGCTCTAATTAGAACCAACTGTCTGTTTTCTCAAAAAACACAACCTTTTGATACAACCACTGATAGACAAAGAGCAAAAGGACGAAAGACAATCTAACAAGTGTGTACATATGGAAAATAAGCCAATATAACGATTTTGATATGTGCTAAAATAGAAGCAAAATTAGCAAGAATAGGTAAATATAGTATCCAAATTTTAGTAAAGGGAAATTTTCCTAATGTATTAAGAATGTATAACTATTACAAATATATAGATACCAAATCTTTGGACTCCCAGTTTCCTATAATAAGCATTAATAAGTCATATATGTCCTGGTACAATAATAATCAGTAATTTTCAATACGAATTTCAATGTCAGTAATGATAAACTATTTGACTGAGCACAGGGACCCCAATGGAGGAGTTAGGGGAAGGACTGAAGAAGCTGAAGGGATTTGCAACCAATTAGGAAGAATAACAATATCAAACAACCATATTCCCCAGAACTCCCAGGGACTAAACCACCAACAAAAGAGTACATATGGAGGAACCCATAGCTCCAGTTGCATATGTAACAGAGGATGGCCTTGTTGGGTATCAGTGGGAGAGGAGGCCCTTGGTCCTGTGAAGACTTGATGCCCCAGTGTAGGGGAATGCTAGGATGGTGAGGTGGGAGTTGGTGAATGGGCAAGGGAGCACCCTCATAGAAGCACGGGGAGGAGGATGGTATAGGGGGGTTGGAAATCGGGAAAGGCAATAACATTTGAAATGTAAATAAATAAAATAACCAATAAAATTGCAAACAATTCAAAATAAAATATAATGGTGATTTTGAAAATAAGTGTGGCAAAAAAGGAGATAATCTTTCATTATTAGCTAGGTTATATGTGTTGCTTGTTTGATTTGTATACTAAAGTACCCTAGCACAAGCAACATAAAAATATTAAGAGTATATATTAACTCATCATTGCAGTGTACAGTCCACCACAGCAGAGAGTCATGGCAGCAGGAGCTTTAGGCAGCTAGTAATTCTGTATCTATAGTCAGGAAGCAGAGGGAGATGAATGTTGCTATTCAGGCTCCCTTTCTGAGTTTAATTCAGTCCAGGAACCTGGACCATAAAGTGTGCCTCCCACATTTAGGGTAAGTTTGCCTACCTCAGTTAAACCAATCATAAAAGAAAAAGAAAAACAATCCCTGATTACAGTTCCTTTTAACAATGCAAATAAAACACCACATCATCCAAATTAAAACTAACAAACATCAGAGTGATTAGATCATATACATAATGGACTTAACAGATTTTTACAGAATATTTTACTAATAGATATGGCATACACATTCTTCTTGGTATCGTATGGAATCTCCTCTAAAATATACCACATTTTATTTTGCAAATTAAGTCCTAATAGATGCRAAACAATAAACATAGTTTAATTTACAAAATATGTAGAATAAAATCAGAAATCAGTAATAGGAAGAGCACAGAATCTATACAAATATGCAGATCCAACAATATGTGCATACTTCACTAGGCTTAAAAGTTAGCATACAAAGAGAGATTCATTATGACATTTTCATTCACACTTTCCTTACTTATTTACTTATTTATATGCTTATGGCTATTTTGTCTGCACATTATGTCTGTGCACCACACACTTGCCTGGTACCTGCAAAATTCAGAAGAGGGTGTCAGATGCCACAGCAACTGGAGTTACACATATCTGTTAGCTAGCATGTGGATCTGGAAATTGAGCACAGGTCCTCTGGAAGAGCAGCCAGTTCCTTTAACTGCTAAGACATCTCTCCAGCCTCCCTTTTTTCATATTGTTTATCATTCTGTATTGACATCCCAGATCTCATGATTTCTACCTACTGGTTCCTTTCTTCCTTCAGTAGTTATCCAGTGGTAGTTTGAATGAGATGTCTCCTCTATTCTTAGGCATTTGAATATTTGGTCCCCAGTTGGTAGCTGTTTGGGGGAGTTTTAGGAGGTATGACCTTACTAAAGTAAGCATGTCATTGAGGGCATGTTTTGAAAGCTAAATGAATCACAGGCTTTCAAGTTTACTCTCTCAGCTTCCTTCTTGTTGTTTGAGATGTGAGCTCAGAGCACCCTACTTGCTTCCATAGGCACTTCCTCGTCATGATGAACTCTTATCCCTCTAGAATTATAAGCCAAATAAATCTGACCTTTTACTAGTTGACTTGATAATGATGATTTATCACAGCAATAGAACAGTAATTATTATACCCTTTATGTTTTTATATAATATACATTCTATTGTCCTTTACTATTTTTCCACTGAAGATTTCTTACACACACACACACACACACACACACACACACACACACACACACACACNACACACACACACACACACACACACACACACACATGCTTGGTACCTGCAAAATTCACAAGAGGGTGTCAGATTCTTCAGGAACTCAACATGCATTGCAAGTATGTCAATAGTATGATATAGGATCTTTTCAGTATTTGTCCAAGAGTGTTAAATATAGGCTATATAATAAGTCTAGCTTTTGAAAACCTATGTACTGATTTACACAGTGCTGCACCAGTTTATATACCACCAGGGATACAAATAGGAGAGGAAGAACTCAAATGATCCCTATTTGTAATGTAATCCAGTGCTTAAAAGTCTTCAGCAGAAAACTCAGTAAAGTAGAATGATACAAATTCAACATCTAAAAATGAGCAGCTTTCCTAATGCCAACAAAGAAATTTCTGAGCAAGAAATAAAGGAAATAAAAACCAATTTATAATAACATTTTAAAAAATTAATAATAGGGCCTGTTATATAGTTGAGTGGATAAAGCATTTGCCACACAAATATGAGGACAAGAGTTCAGATCTCCAGTACCAAAAAGTGAGTGAGTGTACCAGCTCACCTATACTCTGAAGAGTTGAGAACTAGGAATCCCAGAGACAAGCTGACTAGCTAAACAAGCCAAACCCTGTTTCAGCAAATAAAGTGTAGATTTGTCAAAGAAACCTAAGGTTAACATACGGTCTCTACATACACATGCACATGCATGCACATATACCCATACATATGTGTACCTACATAAACACATTACCCATACATGCTGTTCACACACACACACACACACACACACACACACACACTAAATCAATAAAAGAATATGTATGAAAGTGCTGTATTTAAACTTTTTACTTTGTATTCTGACAAAATGAATAAATTTTAAAAGCTTAAGAAAAGAATATTAATTGCTGGGTTAAATGCTACAAAAATATTGTATTCAGTTCTATTCATAAATGCCATTCTATTTGAACAATGTTATATTATAGATGTTATTTAGGAAGCATTCTAAAGTATGCAGGATAATTCACAGAAATCTTAGCCAATCATAAATCTAGTAATCATCTTCAGACATTTAATTTCAAAGTGAAAAATTGAAATTTCTTTTAAATATTATCATCTTTAAAGCAGTCATTTGTGTATATATAAACCACTACTCAATTTACCTTTGATAGATTATCTGAACTAAACATAATCACTGTAACTTAAATTGAGAAAGCTATTTTGTACTGATATTAGAACTGCCAAGTTAATTCTCAAAAGGGTTTACTATCTGAATTGATATCCTTAACTTACTATCCATTTTACCATGCAGTAAGTTCTTCATGCCTAGCAGGATTATTCTGGTATGTTAATTCAATGTTTGCCAAGTTCTCAAAAGACCAACAGGAAATTCAGATACATGAACAAAAACTTGGGATATGTATTAATATTGGGAAAAATACAATGAACTACAAAATTAATCAAGAAGAGAAGTTATCTTAGATTGTAGGAAAAGAATGGGTTTCCTGGTGGTAGATACCTTTAAAGTTTTAAAATTACTGGAATGTTAGAGTTAAACCAAGAAAGGGGGTGATGAAGCATTCTAAGGAGAAAGATCATGTGAACAGGGAAACAATTAGATGATAGGAAAGTGCCCCTGTGCTTCTGAATGATGCAAGGCTTATTGGCTGTGTAGCCAAAGGGAAACAGAAATCCTTCACAAAAATCAAATATAGCACCTGAACACACAAACAAATTCATTTTATCCAGCAAGATCAAAAACTTCTCAAAGAAAACTGGCTAGGTGTGCAACAAGCAAACAGCTTTTCTTTCAGTAAAATGGTATCTTCATACATATTCTCGGTTTTTTACTTTCTCAGTGTATCAACTGCTATACAAACATGACCTTTCAAAGAATCAACTTGAGTAAGTTTTTCAAAAATCATTCTGTGCAATGATGCAACAGCTGTATCATTGGAATGAAAGTGAATGGCCCATGCAGAGCCACTAATATGAGCCATTACCCATATTGTGCCTTCCGGAGAATTATAGGACCTTCCAAAAGCAATCCAAATATGTAAATGTTATAGGGACTCAACATGTAAACTGTGACAGACAAAGCAATAGCTTAAGGCCATCTGAGGAAGACAATTTCCACTTTCTCCCATCTGCAAACAGTGCCCATGTACCATTTCCTGATGCCAACAAATCAACAACTACAACTACTCCTCAGGTGAGTCCCACATCTATTATATGTGTCCAAAAGGTCTTGGAATGTTCCATATCTGACCAAGGAACTGTGGAACCTTGACAATCTACCCAAGAGTCTGCTGGGCATACCATATCTTCCAAAGAGACTCAAGGGCCTTCTCTTTAACCCCAAAGGTTCTAGTACATTCACCATCCCATAAGAGCCTTTAAACATTTTCTTCAAGTTCAAGATGATTTGTCACTTTTCAAATCAGACTTCAGAGTTAAAATAAATACCTCCCTATCTGCCCAAGGGTCTGAGGGAAAGTTCACATCTGCACAAATGTCTCTAGGTCTTGTGCCATTAGCCCAAGAGGATCTGATAATTTCTGTGTCTTTCAAAGCATCTGAAAATCCTTCTAATTCCAGCCTTTTTCCTGGAGAATATTTGCCATCTGCCCTAGGGTCCCAGGTACCATAAACACCTAAGCACAGGTAGCTATAAATTTCATCATCTATCCAAATTGCTTTAGGACATTCAGCACCTTTCTCAGGAGCTTTGTCTGGTTTACAGTCTGCCCAGAGAAAAATAGAACATTTTCCATCTGCCCAAGAGTTTCAGGAAGCTTTTTCATCTTCACTAAGGTATTCAGGATATTTGCCCAACTTTTCAGGAGATCTGGAACTTTGCTCATTAGCACAAGGGATTTTAAGACATATACTCTGTGCTCAGGTGACTCTGGAAACTTCTTCACATTCAGTTGGGTTTACAGGACACTTGATGTCTTTGCAAAGTCCTCTGGATAGTGCCACAACTACCCAGGGTACTGATGCTACTTCACCAACTACCCAAGGGGCTCTAGAACTTTTGTTATCTCTCCCAAGCAAAGTGGGAACCTGCCAATCTGTACAAGAGATGGTAGGAACTTTTCCACCTAGACCAGAAGGTCTGGTAATTTCCTCTTCAGCCATTGTGGCTCCTGGATCATTACCAGTGGCTCCAGAGCTTCTGGGCAATTTTCCATCATTTCAGGAGATTCCATCATAATTGATGCACATTTCTGGAGGTCTACATTTATCTCAGTATGGCTCAGCGACCCACTAAATGTAATGCCACCTACCCAATGGCAACAGGGAAGTCCCTCATCCTCAGAAGGAATTGTAGCACCTTTTTTCTCTGTCCAAGGGGCTGTGGGACAGTTCCCATCTGAACAACAGACCCTTGAATGCTCCACATCTACACAGGGAATTCTAAGAAATTCTTTGTCTGGTCCAGGTTCATGACGCCTTCAAGGTCTTCTCTCAGGGGACCAAAAATCCATTGCCATCTGTGGAAGTGAATATGGGGACATATTATATGCTCAGGGATCTCCAGCACATTTGACAAATGTCTCAAGTTTTCTAAGATGTATGCTGTCTGACCAGAATCCTGTGGGAATTTCCTTACCTGCTCAAGGAAGTCTCACATAATTTTTTATCTTCTCAAGGAGCTAAGAGACTTTCTCTGTTAGCCCATCAAGCTCCAGAGCTGTCTACCTTAGAAGAAGAGACTATACAACCTTTGAAACTAGATGTAATGGCTCTGATGAACCCCTCTTCTTCCCAAGGGGATGTACAACATTTTCAGTATGTTCAAGATGCTTTAGAACATTTGCTACCTAGTGTAGGGACTCTTAAACTTTCTGGTGACTGATCAGGGAACTCAGAAAGTTTTGATATATGCCCAAGAGACTCATGAAACTTTGCCATCTAACRACAAGGCTGTAGAAAATTCCCCAGGCGTAGGGTATCTGCAATCCTCACTGTCTGCTCCAAGGGCTCTTGAAATATGCTATCTTCCAAAGAGCATGAAGAGCTTTCCATATCTTCACTAGGGTCTCTGGGTTTCTCATTCTCTACCCAAGAGGTTCCAGAATGCTTAGTACCTTCACTAGGGAATTTGAACCATTGTCAATCTGCCAATATGGCAACATAGGTACATGCTCAGGGGTCTTGAGGACATTTGAAAAATATCTTGGCGTTTCCAAGACTTATGCTGTCAGAACAGAATCCTGTGAGAGTTTCCTTAACTGCACCAGGTAATCTCAGACATTTGCCATCTGCTCAAGGGATTTAGGGACTTTCTCTTTCTGCCAAAAGAACTCCAGAACTGTATGCCTTAGAAGAGACTATACAACCTTTGAAACCAGCTGAAATGGCTCTTATGAACCCTGCTTCTTCCAAAGGGGCTGTAAGACATTTTAAAGGTGTCCAAGAGGCTTTAGAACATTTGATACCTAGTGTTTGGGCTATTAAACATTCACCAACTGATCAGGGGACTCAAAATTTTGACATCAACCCAAGAGGCCCTTGAAAATTTATTATCTAACTCTAAGATTGTAGAAAATTCTCATGCTACAATCTATAATCTGCTCTAAGGTCACTTGACCATATTTTATCTGCCAAAGAGCCTGAAGAACTTTCCATATCTGCACTGGGGTCTCTGGATCTTTCACTATCTACACAAGAGGCTCCAGAACATTTAGCACCTTAACTAGGAAATTTGAAACCTTGCCAATATGATGAGAGGCTCAGAAATTTCACACATTCACAAAATGTTCTGGAATGTTCTCCAAGTATTTCAGTGACTCTAGGAGCTTTGTCATTTGCTGCAGTTCATACAGAACTTCCCTCATTAGCAGAGGAGACACCAGAGCATTCATAACATGCTAAAGGAGTTGTGGAATCTTCTTCCCCTCAGGCAAGAACTCAAGCACATATGACCATTGCCCAAAAGTCTTTAGAAAACTTCTTATCTGAAAAAGGGATTATGGATTCATTTACATCTTCTCATGGATCAATAGAATGTTTTCTTTCTACCCATGGTGCTATGGAACTGCACAGGTCCAGAATAGGGAAAATAGAAAATGTAATATCTCCTGAAAGGCCAGTGAAACCTCTTGCTGTTTACAGGAGCTTTCAAGACATTCGTTATTGACCCAAGGTCCGCACCAACATTGAAAATCTGCCTCAGGGCCTCAGGGATCTTACCAGCCTTGTGGTGGCAAAGACCTTTTGTATCTTAGAGGTTGCAGCAAATTCAACATGTGTACCAGGTGCTTTGCAACCGGATTCATTTGCCCTGCAAACGCTAGATCATTTGCAAACTGATGAAGGACCTGTTGAACTATCCATACCAGATCCTTCACTGTTTACTCAAGGGGCTCTAGAATCTTTGGTATCTTCCCTAGGGTTGTAGAACCATTAAAATCAGAACACAGAAAGCCTGGGCATTTGTCAAATATGGAGAGAAATGGAGAAATTTCTCCATCTGACAGGAGCCAAAGGAAATTCCCTTCTGCTCCACATGCATCTTTTGCTACAAAGGCTTTGGTATCTTACTCATCTTGCTATGGAATTGCAAGAGTATTTCCTTGCTACCAGAGAAGGTGTAAAGACTCACCCTCTACTTGAAATACACAGGAACCATCTTTGCGTGCTCCACATGTCCTAGAACCTTTGGTAACTATCCAAGGCCCATTGCAATTTCCCATACCTTCCAAAAGGAATCTGAATCTTTGCCATCTACATGAGGGATTTATCTTTAACAAGGACACTTGAAATATCACCAATGGCACAAGGGACTGTAGAATTTTTGGTATCTATCCAAGGTGAAGGGGCAAAATCCCAATCAGAAGAAGATAGTCTAGAACAGTATATACCAGTACTAGGGATTGTATGACAATCATCCACGAATATTACAGGGGCTCTAGGGATTACTCCATATGCTCAGAGAAAGACAGCAATATTTCCATCTACCTAAGTGGCTGAGAAATATTCTCTATCTTCTAGAGGGCTCATGGGACTGCCAGAATGAAAGCTAAGAGTCTACATAATTTACCGTGGGAAGAATGGCCTGTGAAATTTTTTAATTATTTTCAGGACTCTTCTAGACTGGCTATATCTATGAAAAATACTCTGGAATATTCACCATTTGCTATAGAGGATCTGTTATATTCTCTATCTACCTAGAAAATGAAAACAAAATCATTGTTATCTTCCCTGAAGAATACAAAACCATCATATGCACCAGGTGGTCAGAAACCACCTCAAACAATGCCAGGGACTCTGCCACCACTGAGAAGTAATCAAGGGCCTCTAGAACATCCTATGTCTGTCAGGGGAGTCTGTGATCTTTATAATCTACCTCAGAGTGTCTAGAGCATTCAGCATTTTTCCAAAGGAACCCAGGGAACTTAGCATTCATGATAGAATCTCAGAATACTTCACCATCTGTTCAAGTGAATACAGGTCCTTTGCCATTTCCCACAAGGCCTACAAGACATTCACTATTTGATGAAGGATCTCAGGAATCTCCTTTAGTCTCAATGGATCTAGAATATTTACAGTCTAAACAAATTTTGTATATCTGCTCATGGAATTCTGGGCCTTTTCTCATATACTCTATAATACCCCCAAAACTCATCATCTTCCCAAAAGATTCTGAGACTAGCCTAGTCTACCCAATACACAGGTAAGTATTTGTCTTCTGTCTCAGATGATTTGGGAATGTCTCCATATGTCCCAAGTATTACAGGAACATTGCCACATGCCTCAAAGCCTTTTGGACTTTCCTYACCAACAAGCAAGTCCAGCCCCTCCCCTGTCTTTTCAAAAAGCTGTGGCATCTTCCATATATTCACAAGCAACTCTGCAATAAAACAAATCAGCATAAGGTTCTCTAGTACTGTCCCCATGTACTCAGGTGCCTGGAAAATATTCCCTCTGTTCAGAAGCTATGTTGCGATAGCCCATAACTCTACAGGCAACTGAAAAATAATTGTCTTCTACATCATGCACTCTAGGTTATAAAGAAACTTACCAGAAGGTACTAGGAATTTTTCCAACTGCCCAAGTGCCTCTGGTAATTTCCTTCCCAGCACAAGGAATCTTCACCAGGGACTCTGGTTACTTCCCTATATACTCAGGTACTTTTAGATATTTGCCATCTGATCAGAGACATCTGGGAATTTCCTTATCTTTCCAAGGAACTCTAGGATCTTGGCCATCATCCCATTGGGCTTTGGGTCATTCCTGGTCTACATAAGGTTCTCTAAAACTGCCCATGTTTAAACAAGGGACTATAGAAACTGTCTCATCTGCTCAAAAGTCTTTGATATATCCAACTTTTTGCCAGGCAGTTATGAGAGTTTTCCATCCACCCAGAATGCAGTACAATATTCACTGTCTTCCCCAAGATCAAAATGAGCAGTACAATATTCACTGTCTTCCCCAAGATCAAAATGAGCCAGAATTCACAAGAATCCTTTGTATCTTCACCAGCAGATGTATGACATTGCTAATCTGCAGTAGGTGCTCAGGAGCATCCTGTATCTAGTCCAGAGTTTCAAGGACCTTTGCTATCCTCCAAAAAGTCCAAGTAACTTCTCAGAAATGCAGATGGACCTTTGCATGGGGAATGTTCTTTGTTCTCCAACCAAAAGAGTCGAGAAACTTTGGTATATTCTGCTGAGATTTGGAGATAATACAATATTACCCAAAGCACTGTAGGGCTTTGGTTATGCTTGAGGGAGGATGTGGAATCTGCTCAATCTGCTCCAGGAAAAATAGCAGCTTTGCCACAATCACCTCCAGAATCTGGTACACATTCACCTTTCATCCAATATAGGAAAGAAACTTTTCTATCTGGCCAAAGGTAACTAGCACCTTTGCAATTATCCCAGGGACTTCTGAAACCTTCCATCTTAACCCAGACAATGATGCATACATGATAATCTGTTGAGGGCGCTCTACTGCATTCAACACCTTTCCTAGCAGTTTCAGAAACATGAAAAATCTCCACTTTCCTGAGGGACTTCAGGTACTCCATGTTCTGTTGCAGGGCTTCTTTAACTTTCTGCATCACCACAAAATATTCCATCATTTTATAAATCTGATCAACGGGMTGTYRGACCTTTCTGATCTGCAGAAGGGACTCTGAAATTGTCCAAATCTAAACAAAAAACTCTAGGATCTTTCTKWACTACTCAGAGAAGTGGTGGGCATTTCATATCTGCATAAACCACACTGGGACAGTCCACATCTTCAAAACTGAGTGTCAGAACTTTGCCACCAAATCCAGGACCTCTGGGGTACACACCAAATCCTCAGTTATTCTTAGGATTTTTTTGTCATCTAATCAGAAGCCTCTGGTAATTTCCTCACCTGCACAAGGAACTCTAGGCTATTGGTCATCTTCCTATTGGACTTTGGGATATTCCCCATCTGCGCAAGGGTTTCTAAAACTGCCCACATCTCAACAAGGGACTATAAAAACTGTCTCACCTGCTCAAAAGACTTTGAAACATCCAACTTCATGCCAGGCAGCAATGAGATTTTCTCCATCTGTCCAACATGTTGCACAATGTTTACTATCTTTCCCAAGAGCCACTGGACATTTACTACCTAGCTAAAAATCTCAAGAATCTTTTTTGTCTTTATTAGCAGATGTAGGGTCTTTCCTATCTTCACTAGGTGTTCAAGAGCCTCCTCTTTCTATTCCAGGGTTTCAACAACATTTGTTATCCTCACAAAAGCCAAAGGAACTTACCAGGGACAGAGAGCGAATGTTGCTTGTGCAAAGTTCCTAGTTCTCCAACCAAAGGAGTCTAGAAATTTCAGCGTATTCCATGGGAATTTGAGGATAATACAAACATACCCAGAGACCTTTGGGACATTTGTCATTTGTGAGGAATGATGTGGAATTTTCTCAATCTGATTCAGCAACTATAGGAGCCTTGCCACTATTAAATCCAGAACCTGATAAACATTCATCTTCTACCCAAGGTGGTGCGGATTCTTTCCCATCTGGCCAAAGGTATCTAGTACCTTTGTAATCAGCCCAGGAGTTTCTGAAACTTTCCATGTCAGTCCAGGCAATGATGCATATATCACAAAATCTGAACATATTCTTTATTCTCTGGGACTTTCCTCCTAAGAACAATGGAGTCAAGCATCTTCTCATTCTACTCAAGGAGCTGTGGGTCCATGCCTATGTATACAAGTGATTTTAGGACTGTCCACATTTACACAAAGGACTCTGGGGTATTCTATATCTGTCCAAGGCCTTTCACATCCTTACACACACACACACACACACACACACACACACACACACACACACACACAAACACAAGGTACAGGAACACAGAACACTTCTAAACAGAGCATATTAGCACATTCACCATCTTTTTTTTTCATTTTATTTCATTTTTTATTTTATATATACTTTGTTTACATTCCGAGTGCTTTCCCGTTTCCCAGTTCCCCCCTCACCATATGACCCCTAAGTCCCCTTCCCTCCACCCTTTCCCCAATCACCCCTCTCCCATTTCTCTTTTCTGGTACTCCTCTACGATACTGGATCAAGTCTTTTCAGGACCAAGGCCCTTTCCTCCCTTCTTCTTGGGAATCATATGATTAGCTAGTTGTGTCT
>BDUI01033908.1:1373-11621 GCA_002335545.1 Apodemus speciosus | reverse complement strand
GAAAGGAAAGGAAAGGAAAGGAAAGGAAAGGAAAGGAAAGGAAAGGAAAGGAAAGGAAAGGAAAGGAAAGGAAAGGAAAGGAAAGGAAAAAAATAATTTTCCCCTGAAGCCTCCTGAATTACCACAGCTTAACAGTAGTATCTTGACTTGTGACTGTTTATCTCCCAGAAGTGCAACAAATGAGTTATTTTAAGCCAGTGAACTGTAAAAATATCTGCAGCATATAGAACACTCATTCCTGCTATTCCCAACACACTGTTCTCAAATGGGTGATGAAATCCTTCCCATATTGCTTGATTCCTTCCAGGGTGTTTAAGTAATCATTTCTATGTTATGGGGATCTTTCACCAGGGACCTTCTTGTCTCTGTAGATTGTCCTCTGGAGTAATAGGACATAACTATTTGGCTGACAGATAAGGCAAAGGCAAGGGGCTTGTTAGACACAGAAGTCTGCTCTGTAGGCATAGCCTGATTCAACTGCTTTTTTTTACTTCACATTTCTCTGATGTTGAAGCCCCAAAACTTTATAAGACAGTGATCAGAACTCTCACAACGCTAAAGTAAAAATAAAGACACTCCATTCCTTCAACCATATTTCACAAAGATTATGACAATGTCTCTTCAATATCAGCTTAAGAAAATAAATTCCAAAAGTATTATTAGCATATGTGTGTTAGCTTCTCATTTAGGAACATTAGAAACTTCTCTTGATAGTATGTTGGTAACAACGGATTAATGGCTTCTACTGCAGCATAAATCAGATGTAAATGAGAGGCAGAGAACTCTGAAAAGTCACTGCTAATATTTTTAGAGTACAGTAATTACTTGTATTAGTGCTGTGACAGAAAACCCAACACCCAAGTAACTTAAGGAAAGAAGCATTCATTTGGGGATAGTTTGAGGGCACAGCCTTTCTCATGGTCAGGCCTGGAGATAAATGAATGATAAACTCAGTTTGCTTTCTATTTGTTTCTTCATGTAAAGAGGCTACTCCACTAAATGAAACTACCTTTCTCAACCAACCTGATCTAGAAACTATTTCACAAATATTTCCAGAGGTTTTTCTCCTTGACATGTTGTCTTGCCATGTTAACAATAAATATAAACCCTCACAGAATGATGGAGTTTTAAAATACTAAATAAGCACAAAAGTAATCAGAACTCCCAAAAAGGTTGCCATCACGGTGTGCCTGGGTCATGTTAGGAGTGATATTCATGGTGATATCCATAATGATGGCTTGAAGTCAACAACAAGGAAAACAAATCAAACACTGTAGCCCAACCTTAAAACACAAAGTGGAATAGAGTAGAATGTGGTTAAAGTAGAAAGCTAAAGTTTCAAACCTAAAATGTCTCTGGAATCTCAGAGATAACACCATATTTCTCCTCTTTCTGGAGTTCATATGAGGCCCATATTCACTGCAGCAATGGTAACAATAGCACATCATTGCAGAATAAACTATTCTTGTGTCAAAGATAGCATACATATTGCACATATATGACTGAATTATTTGATAATAATAACCCTGTTAAGAAAACTGAGGTTCATGAACATTTAGTTGCTTGTCAAACTTTAGGACTAATCATAAACAGAAACAAATTCAACACAGGACAAGTGAAGTTTTTATTCCCGCTATATTCATACCTCCATGCAGCAGGCTCTTGTGCCATTTTGCACTTTTACTAAGAGGAATATCCTGGACCAGGTAGTTATGAAAAACCTTGCACAATGTCATAAGATCAGTGTGCCAGAGGAATAGTCAAGACCTCCTTGTTTCTACTATTCTATTATTTTTTAACATGATAGGGAATTCCATGTTCTTCATTTAAATTCATAAAGTCTTTCAAGAAAATTATAAAAGAAAAATGTGTTAATTAAAAAATATTTTTACTTAAATTTCTGTATAATGGCATTCCTTAAGGCCATTAGAAAGTTCATCAATTCCTAGGAGGGTTTATTCACAAACAAACTGCATACTTACAGACCTATCCATGAGATCATTTAGCCCTTCTCTTCTTGATTGACAGATGTAGTGCCAATATCATGAAACTGTTTAGTCCCATTGTATAACCCCTATTGCCCAAATGCACATTAAATTGGGGTATAGATGTCAGGTCCATCTGAACCTCCTACCACATACTAATGCTTGGCACTGAGGTGGGGCCAAGTACAGTAAAATCAAGATTTGTCTTGAAGTAAGGAAGTAAAACCTTGAGGATGTGAATTAGAATGTTCAATATGTTCTTCCCTGTTATTAATCTTCCTTAAGGATAAGAACTCTTAAACTATTGTAATATTATTTGTGATACACATATGGAAGCAAGCATGAGCTCACCAAAGTTTGTCTCCTGTGTGCTTGAGAACTTCTGACATTGAGAAATTTGCCAGCTGTTGGAAGTTGTACCCATATTCCATTATTATCATAATCCTGAAGGAAAATAGAAATCTATAATATTAAACAGAAGAGCACGTATAGACCAATTTGTCTTAATTTGCTACAGTTTTGAAATAAGGATTATTCTTTGTGTCCCACAGCTCCTGGCCACACATCTAGAAATTTATTATCCTTCTCCCTGTCGGGCAGCCATGACCATGTACTTCCAGCAGCTAAGCATTTGTGGTTTGTAAACTTGCCTTTGGCTTTTAATCAGATATTTTCTAGTTCACTGATTTTTTTAACAAAATAGTTTAAAATATTTTTGTAAAGTCTTCGATATTAGAATATTGATTATGATGTCTCCTTACCTTGTGGGTTAACTTTATCAAAGTGAAGGGACTATGTACTGTGACATGACGTATTAAAAATTAGTTGAATCAGACAGTAACTGCAAGAAGTTGTAAGATAGTGCCAGGTATAGAAGAGGCTAGTAACAGTGAAAGAAAGCAGTCACACCAGCTAATTGTGAACAAACTATGCACTCAGCTTTATTCATMTATTAAAGATACTGCTTGCTAAACTCTGTCAGTTTGCTCTCTGTTCAGACTTCAAAACTGCCTGTCAATTTCCAGATCTCAAAGGAGAGGAGTGACAAAACCAGGTTCCAGAAGGCTTAAGTCAGGTATTTAAATCATTCAATTTAAAGTATTCTTGAGCCTTTGAAAGTAAGTTAAAGATGTTGAATGGCTATCAGCAAAACCAATTCAGACAGAAGTCAAAGAATTTGGAAATAGTTCAGAATTGTCTTTCCAGTTCTCCTTAGCTCTTGTGAAAAAGGAACTAAGAGTAGATTAAGTTATTCTGCTAAGGTTTTTTTTCATGCATATTAGATGTTTCAGCTGTGTAAAAGTACACACAAAGACGTCAAGTAGACTCAGTAGTGCTAAGGGTTTGAAAGGGGAGGTGCCATTTGCTTTGGGATATAGGTTTTGCTATATTTGGAAATGTTAATGAAATTATGGTTACTCTAACAGAGGGAAGCAGTTGTGGGTGAAAACTTTCTATCATTTTACAATAAAATATGCACAATGTTGAAAGAAATGTTTTCCTTAACAATAAACAAATTACAAATGAACTCAGCATTTCTTATAATAGTTAAATCTTAGGGAAGAAAATATTGATAGGATAAAAAATGAGAAAAATGGAAGAATCAACTGTGTATGTAAATAGCTGGACCATTGCTTGGACACACTGCCCAAGTTAACCTTCTCTGTAGCTGCTAGATCTCCTAGCTAATTTTAGATCTTCAGATGTGAAGACATACTTCCCACTGTTTTTTTTTTTTTTTTTTTCAATAATTTGGTCCAGGCACCAGGCGTCTTTTATACTCTGATTAAAAGGTTCCCAGGAGAATTCTGGAACCAATTATATCATCATAATCCCAGCAGTGTGGCAATATATTTCAATTTACAAATGAGGTCACAGAGTCATCAAGAGGCCAGATGACATGTCCAGCCTTGTTAGTGTTCTGGTCTGGTTTAGTGTTTGCCCCATAGGCTCAGAGCTTTACTCAGGCACAGAATTGAAAATAAATAAAGATTATGCATGTTTTCTGTAAGACTTTATGGAATTCAGCACTGTTACTAATGGAGAACTTTTCAAGACTTGGAAATTTTGTTTAGTTAAGAAAAATAAATTTATATGGGCAGAGAGATATAGAATCTAAATTTTTGCCACAAACTCAGATTTTGATAATATACAAAAGTGAGTTTGAGCACCAAAATTATGCTTTAATTTCAATTATTTTAATAACATGTGTCTCCTAAAGAAAATTCTTTATTACTTTAAACAGATGGAATTAACGAATTTCATTATAAATTGCTAACTGGAAGTCACTATTATAAAATTCTTCAGTTATTCTGTACAGGTATAAATATGGGATAAGTAATGACCTGTATGTTTTTATGCCCTAGAGATCACATGAACACCACAGGAAAGTTTACCTTATCTAAAGCTCAGTGAATACAACCATACACAGGACGAAGACTATATGATGGTGATGAAAAGTAGCTTGAATCAAAGTAAGACAAGATATGGCTGTAAAGACAAGTATAGGAGTAGGTTCAATACCACAGAGCAGAGATAAGTGCAAGAGCAAGTCCAATCTGCAGTGTTTCACACACAGAAGTCCATCCTTGGGATGGGGAAGACAAGGCAAGGGGCTATTTTCCTGAGACATTGGGCTATGAATGAAACTCCTAAAGGAAGGATGAACCTTGCTGATGCCTGAGCCCAAATCCAACTCATTAGAAAAGAAGCTCTGAATACTCAAGGCACAATTAGCAAATCAAAAAATTCCCAAGAAGAAGGAAGGAGAGGACCCTGGTCCTGAAAAGACTAGATCCAGTTTTGTAGGAGAGTATCAGAACAGAGAAATGGGGTGGTGGTGGTTGGGGAATGGGCGGAGGGAAGAGGACATATGGGACATATGGTGAGGGGTAAACTGGGAAAGGGGAAAGCCTTTGGAATGTAAACAAAGAATATAGAAAATTAAAAAAAAAAAAAGAAAAGGAGACAGACCAGAAGCCTCATTGACTTTCACAGAGATACTACGTACTAGCAGCTTACCTGCCTAGACAAAAGTTGCAAACAGCTGGCAAAATGATTTCTACTAAAATAAGTCTTGTGCTTTAGATTGTAATGTTTTAATACATGGTCTTGATAATCTAGAAATAATACTTCAGCTTGTGTCTCAAAATTATTTCTACTTGTATTACTTGCTTATTATTGTTCTAGTGTATTGCCATGGTGTTTTGGGCTTAAAATGTACTTCTGTAGGAAGCTGAGGGTCAAAGGCCCACATAGGACTCCCCAAACTTTTATTAAGGTATTGTCAGGGCTGTGTGCTATTTAGTGGATCCACGTGTTTTACAGCTTACAGAGGCCCCAGATCTCTATGATTTTTCCTCTCTGATATCTTCACAGCCAGCAGCACAACACTGCCAAGTGCTTCTGCCTCCAGTTGCTTTGCTGTTTTTTATAACTCTGTTTCTTCTCATAAGAACGTGTATACCCCTGCACTGCTGCATTGGGCTTTTCCAGAACCTGGGTCCACTTTTTCCTTCTTTTTTTTTTTCCTTTTTTTATTGGATATATTCTTTATTTACATTTCATTTCCCCTTTTCTGGTTTCCCCGCCCCCCAGATGTCCCATAAAAAAAAAAGAATGTGATGATTAGATTGCAAACCTTGAAGTGAACCCTGACAGACTCTCTCCACCTCACCTCCCTCAATCACAGTCCCTGAAGGTATACTCCAAGACTCTAAGAAATTAAACAATCAGGAAGACCCAAGTGAGGATGCTTAAATCTCATTTAGACGGGGGTGGGGGGAATGACAAAATAATATTGGGATGCAGACCAAGAAGGGAACCTGGGTGGGAGGAGGAGTAATAGTCACTTATRATCAGGTATGGGAGGAGACAAGACATAAGTCCAGAAGAGAATGAATGGAAATATACAACTGACAGGATGGGGGATGGGTAGAACCTCTAGAAATTCCTAGAGACCTACCTAAAAAACTTTTGACCCAAAATTGCTCCTGTCTAAAAGAACTACAGGAACAAAAATGGCATAGAGACTGAAGGAATGACTGACCAGTGACCGGCCCATTTCGAGACTTGGAAGAGCACTAAACTTTGACACTAATACTGATGCTATGTTGTGCTTGCAGAATGGAGCCTAGCATGGCTAGCCTCTGAGAGAGGCTCTACCAGCAGCTAACTGAGACAGATGAATATACTCACAGCCAAGCAYTGAAAGGAGGTCAGGGAGCGCTATGGAAGAGTTAGGGGAAGGACTAAAGGAACTGGAGGGCATGGCAACCCCATAGGAAGACCAACAGTGTCAAGTAACCTGGACCCCTGGGAGCAGCCAGAGMCTGAGCAAGCAACSAAAAAGYACACATATCCAGGTTAGTCTGAAGCTTCTGGCCCATATATAGCAGAGGGCTTCCTTGTCTGGCCTCTATGGAAGAGGATGCACCTAATCCTATAGAGACTTGATGCCCCAGGGTGAGGGGACCCTCTTAGAGGTGAAGGGYGGGGGCAGGGACAAAATGAAGACAACATTTGGGATGTAAATAAATAAATAAATTTATTTATATAAACAAATCAATAAAAGTTTAAAACTACAAACCCCATCACATTTTCTTTGTACCCAAAATAACCTGTCACTGTTGGTGGGCAACGTTTCCACCTTATTTTTGCCCAATCATGACAAAAGTTTTAATGAAAAATCTGAATGTTTTGGCATATTCACATCATACAGTGTTAGAGATTTTTCCACTCGCATCCTGCTCAAGGACTTGACTGCTACTACGAGCTGCTCTCCTGAGGTAGATCCTAGAACCCTGATGACGTTTCATTTCATGAATTGAAAACACACATTTTAACTTAGACAAACAAATTTAGTGAATTAATTTTTCTTTGTGGAGAACAAAACAAAGGAGCATGTGAGACTTTTATGCGGATTTCCACAGAAGACTCATCTTCTGGCTGTGTGGATTCTTCCCATATATATGATCGYTGCATTGGAAAAGTTCTATGGCCCAGTAGTTGTTGAATTTTTGAGAACTTTTCCTTCCATCCAAAACCTTTGAGCAGTTCTACATCAAATAAGACAATTATAATTAAACATTTCTGAAGCATCATTAGCCAGGTTCAGTGAAGGGAAAAAAAAAACCTGTTATCGATTCAGAAGCACAAAGCTAAATCCAATTGCATAATCTGAATGCTCCAAAGGCCAATTCTKTGGTACTAATCAGAATAATTACTGAACGAAGTAAACAGTTGCCCTCCTATTTCAGTATGGGAAGCCAATAGTTTCTTTTTTTTCTATATTCTTTGTTTACATTCCAAATGATTTTCCCTTTCCCAGTTCCTCCCTCCCGCTAAGTTCCATAAGCCCTCTTCCTTCCACTAGTTCCCTAATCAACCCCCTCCTACTCCCCTGTCCTGGAAATCCCCTACAATGCTGCATCAAGCATATCCAGGACCAGGGCCTTTCCTTCCTTCTTCTTGGGAATGATTTGATATGTGGGTTGTGTTCTGAGTATTCCAAGATTCTCAGTTAATTAATATCCACTTATCAGTGATTGCATTTCATGTGTATTCTTTTGTGATTGGGTTGCCTCACTTAGGATGATATTTTCCAGATCCAAACATTTGCCTACGAATTTCATGAATCCATTACTTTTAATTGCTGTGTAGTATTCCATTGTACAAATATACCATATTCTCTTTATCCATTACTCCATTGAGGGACATCTGGGTTCTTTCCAGCTTCTGGCTATTATAAATAAGGCTGCTATTAACATAGTGGAGCATGTGTTTTTGTTGCATGCAGGGGAATCCTCTGGGTATAAGCCTAGGAGTGGTATGACAGGGTCCTCTAGAAGTGTCATGCCCAATTTTCTAAGGAAATGCTAGACTGATTTCCAGAGTGGTTGTACCATCTTGCAATCCCACCAACAGTGGAGGAGTATTCCTCTTTCTCCACATCCTTGCCAACACCTGTTGTCTCGTGAGTTTTTAGTCTTAGCCATCCTGACTGGTGTGAGGTGGAGTCTCAGGGTTGTTTTGATTTGCATTTCCCTGATGATTAGTGTTGTTGAACATCTCTTAAGGTGCTTCTCAGCCATCCAAATTTCTTCAGGTGAAAATTMTTTGTTTAGCTCTGTACCCCATTTTTAAAAGGGCTTTTTCGTTCTCTGGGGTCTAACTTCTTGAGTTCTTTGTATTTATTGAATATTAGCCCTCTGTCGGATATGGGGTTGGTGAAGTTCTTTTCCGAATTAGTTGGTTGCTATTTTATCCTTCTGATGGTGTCCATTCCTTTACAAAAAACTTTGTAATTTTATGAGGTCCCATTTGTCAATTCTTGATCTTAGAGCAAGAATTAGATCTACTGTCCAGTTGATATCCTGGTCTGCCCTCCCACAGTTCCTTATCCCACATCTCCTCTCCCCTGTCTCCTAGAGGATGCCCCCACCACTGTCTAGGCCTTTTTACTCCCTGTAGTCTCAAGTCTCTTGAGGGTTAGGCACAGCTTCTCCCACTGAGTCCACAGGCAGTCCTCTGCTATATATGTGTTGGAGGCCTCTGACCAGCTCACATACATTGCCTGGTTGGTGGTTCAGTGTCTGAGAGATCTCAGGGGTCTGGGTTAATTAAGACTGATGGTCTTTCTATGAGGTTGCCCTTCTCCTCAGCTTCTTCTAGCCTTTCCTTAATTCACCTACAAGGGTTCCCGACTTCAGTCTAATTGTTGAGTATAAGTATCTGTTTCTGTCTCAATCAGCTACTTGTTGGGCTGCTCAGAGGACAGCCATGTTAGACTCCTTATGTAAGCACACCATAGCATCAGTAATAGGGTCAGGCCTTGGAGCCTACCCTTGAGATGGAGCCCAAGTTGGACTAGTCACTGGACCACCTTTCCCTCAGTCTCATCTCCATTTTTGTCCCTGCAGTTCTTTTAGGCAGGAAAAATTCTGCATCAGAGTTTTTGACTGTGGTATAGCAACCCCATCCCTCAACTTGCTGCTCTGTCTTTCTACTGGAGGTAGACTCTACAAGTTTCCTCTCCCCACTGTTGGACATTTCATCTAAGGTCCCTCCTTTAGAGTCTTGAGAGTCTCCCATCTCCCAGGTCTCTGGTACTCAAAAACTCAGTTAACACCACATGTTGTCAAGGATGTGGAGAAAGAGGAGTGCTCCTCCATTGCAGGTAGGATTGGAAACTGGTACAACCACTTTGTTAATCAATCTGGAGGTTCCTAAGAAAAATAGAAGTAGATATACCTGAAAAACCAGCTATACCACTTGGTACATTTATTTTTACAAATTTTCTTTTTATCAGTTCTTTGAGAATAATTTTTTACAATTATTTTTGAACATATGCAATCCCTCCCAACTTCTCCCAGATCCAGGCACATGTTCCAATTCACCAAACACTGTAACTTTTGTTTTGACTCATCAAGTCTTATTAGTACTGACCATATATTCATGAATCTTTGGGCTTCCARTGGAGCMTGGYCAACTTATCGGTTTCAACACTCTTAAAGAAAATTAACAGTCCCTATCCCAGCAGCTATTAATTGCCAGTAGYTCTCAATAGCACCTCARAGATGCTCTGTGATATGGAAGTATGAACYAAATAAGCCTAAGTTACTTTTGKTCATCAGAGTAATAGAGAAGGAAACTCAAYGTGCCAGAATTATAAGCATGATCCATTAACATAAAGTGACCATTGTAGCTTTATAATTTGTTTTGAACTGTTCTTTTTCAAGATTCTTCTTTATTGTTACTGTTATCTGTAGGTTTCTTGGAATTCTTCATAAGTTTTTAGAATAGATTTTCTCTATTGAAAATAGTAAACTTTAGAATTTTGAAGGAACCACTTGTATTTAATTCCTCAAGATAGCTCTAGTTTAATTTTGAGATAAAGATCAACACAATCACAAAACMCCAGTCAAGAGGGTTTGGGTATAACTYGGTTGGCAGAGAGTTAATTTGGTAGACATGAAACTTGAGTTTTACCCCAACTGTACTTAAAATTAGAAATGATGGTACRTACACACAATTCCAGTACTTAGGAGTGCCAGRYAGAGCCACAAAGATCAGAAGCAGCTTTAAGTMAATTTTTTGGTTCATAAAGAGTGCAAGGTTAGCCKGGTTCAAAAAGAAAAACAAAAAATGTAAGCTAAGGGGACATTATTCTATGAATAATTTATAGTAGAGAATACCATAAATGAGTGATTCTTAATATAAATGTAAACAGTGAATTAATTTGGTGGCTGTGTTTATTTACCTT
>BDUI01033891.1:0-11503 GCA_002335545.1 Apodemus speciosus | reverse complement strand
TCCTCTAACAGCATCATGACCAGTGATTTTAAATCCAAATCTTGTTTTTTTCTGGTGTGTTGTGTATCCAGGACTTGCTGTTGATGGAGAATTGGGTTCAGACGCTGCCATATTGCCTTGATTTCTGTTAGTAAAGTTCCTACATTTGCCTTTTGACATCTGGTTATCTCTGGCATTAGTTGGTCCTGTTGTCACACCTGGTGCTTGAACCTCCTGTAAGCCTGTAAGGCTATTTCTGCTCCTCTGGATGACTGGGTTTCCCCTGTCACAGATTGCTGATGGGCTGCCCTACTCTTGGGTGCCATTGGAGCCCTGGTGTCCCTTGCCCCAAGCAATGTTATACTCCAGGTTGTCTCTGTATACCTGGAGCTGCCTGTCCTGACTGAGTGGGGCAAAGATGTCGGCGGTGAGCCCCTCCAAGTGCAGATTACTCTGCAGGGCAAACGACCCACGACAGGCTGGTACACAGGCGAACTGCAGAGCTGCCCAGGTCTTGGGTGCAGCCAGAAGCCTGGCCTTCTGTGTCCCAAGTGATGTTAAACTCAGGATATCTCCGTACATGCGGCTGCCTGTCCTATTCGTCTGGGAGCAAAGATGGCCTGGGGGGAGCCCCTCCCTTCTTTTTTTTTTTTTTCATAGCTTTTAAAATTCACATTACATTCCTTGATGGCTATCCGTGGTTGTCAACTTGATTAAAATCTAGAAATGAACTGCAATCCAGAAAACAACAAACATTACATTGAACTCAAAGCTCAGACTCCCCCCTGGTGGTTTTGGGCATCTAATGCCATTAAACCAACAGGCTAAATAAGGAATAACAGTTTTACAAGGAATGATAGAGCCAGCTTATCATGGGGAAATTAGATTGCCTCTCCACAATGGAGGTAAGAAGGACATCCTTTAGGGTACTACTATGCCCTGTGATTTAAGTCAATGGGAAACTACAACAGCTTAATCCAAGCAGAATGACAAAGGACACAGATCCATCAGGAATGAAGGTATGGGTCACTCCAGGCAAAGAGCCAAGACCTACTGAGGTGCTTGTAGAGGGTTGAGGAAATACAGAATGTGTAGTAGAGAAAGGTAGTTATAAATAGCATCTAGGTCACATGACCAGTTGCAAAAATGAGGATTTATATGGTATGAATGATTCTGTTTAATTTTGTTCAGAACACATTTGTACAGATATTTGTGTTTTCTTCCAATTTTTTTTAACATCAATTAAGAGAATATCAATTGTTATTTAAGTTCCCGAGGGACATAGACCTAAATTTACAATGCAATTGCACTAGGGATAGTTATATCATGCTAAGTGTATTTATGACCTGTTTATTGTTTAATTTGGACATGAGATATGATTGGTTGTCATATGATCCAAATCTCGAGGCTAGAAGATACAGGATTCTGACTCAGATCTTGAGATCTTGACAAGGAGATCTTGAGGCAAAGTGGCCATGAAAAGTTTAGGCTCAGGCAAGGTAGTATGTGCCATTAAATCCAGGAGACTGAGGCAAGCAGGTCTCTGAGTTGAAGGTCCGCCTGGGATAAAGCAAGTTCCAGATACATGCCTGGCAATACACACCTTTAATCTGGGCCAAACATTCTATTGGAGGCCTACATAAGTACATTGGAAGGAGGAAGACTCATTCATCTTAGACTGCTTGCACTTACTTGCTAGCATATCTGTTGGAACCCACTTTTGGATTCCAGCTTATACAGAAGACCAGCTGAAACAATCAGCCTCATGGGTCTGATTTAGATGCTTGGACTTACCATTCACAGCTGCCCATTGTTGAGTTAACTAGACTATAGACTGTAAATCATTACAATAAATTACCTTAATATATAGAGACATTACATAAGTTCTGTGACTCTAGAGAAGCCTGATAAATACACATTCCCATTGCAGCCCACCTGCCTACTCTCCTCCCAATCCTGCCTTTCCCTCCCTCTGAGAATGGGAAGCCTCCCTTGGGTACCACCCCAACTTGGGACATCTAGTCCCAGTATTACTATGCTGCTTTCCCAGTGAGATCCAACCGTATAGTCCTGGTAGGGGAAGGGGAATCCAATGGCATGCAACAGAGACAGAGATTGCCCCCTGTCCAATTGTTAGGGCACCCACATGAAGACTAAGCCATACATCTGCTACAAATGTGAGTAGGGGGACTAGGTCCTTCCTATACATGTTCTTCTGTTGGTTTAGTCTCCATGAATCCCAGTGGACTCAGGTGAGGTGACTCTGTAGATCTTATGGTGTCCTTGACACCTGCAGCTCACTCATTTCTATACCCTACTCTTCCACAGCACTGCCCGAGGTCTGTCTGAGGTTTAGTGGTGGATCTCTGCATACTTTTAGCTGATGCTAGATGAAGCCTTATAGGAGACAGTTGTGCCAGGCTCCTGTCTGCAACATAGTAGAGTATCATTAATAGTATTAGGGGTTGGTTCTCTTCCATGGAATTGATCTCAGTTAGGCTAGTCACTGGTGGACTGTTCCCTGAGGCTCTAGGCCATCTTTAATCCTGCACATCTTGTAGGCAGGACAAATTTTAGGTTAAAGGATCTGTGGGTGGGTTGATGTTCCCTTACTTCACCTGGAAGTCCTGCCTAGTTACAGAAGGTGGCCACTTCAGTCTCTATATCCCCCGCTGGTAGGAATCTCAGCTAGGATCACCACCATAAACTCTTGTTGCCTCCCTCACCCCAGATCTCCAGCTGGTCCCAGAGATCCCTCCCACTGGTTTTCAGTCTCACTCCCAGTCCTCGTTAGCCATACTCCCCACAAACATATCAAAATCCTCATATCCATCTTCACCTCTGCTCCTACCCAGTTCCCTCTCTCTATCCACCTCTGATGACTCTTTTGTTTTCCCTTCTGAATGAGATTCATGCATCCTCCCTTTGGCCCTCCTTATTACCCAGTTTCCTTGGGTCTGTGGATTGTAGCATGGTTATCATGTTCTTTATGGCCAATGTTCATGTATATGTGAGTACATACCATATGTGTCCTTCTGGCTCTGGGTTACCTCACTCAGGATGATAGTCTCAATTTCCATCCATTTGTCTACAAGTTTCATGATGTCGTTTCTTATAGCTGAATAATATTTCATTGTGTAGATTTACCACATCTACACAATTCATTCTTCAGTTGAGGGACATCTAGGTTGTTTCTACTTTCTGGCTATTACATAAATAAAGTTGCTATGAACAGAGTTGAGCAAGTGTCCCTGTGGTATTGTGAGGTTTCTTTTGGATAAATGCCCAGAAGTAGTATAGTAGTATCGTCTCCAGGTAAAATTATTCCCAATTTTCTGTGAAACTGTCAAATTGATTTCCAAAGTAGTTATACAAGTTTGCACTCCCACCAGCAATAGAGGAGTGTTCCTCTTGCTCTACATCCTCACCAGCCTGTGCTGTTCCTTAAGGTTTTGTCTTAGCCATTCTGACTGGTGTAAGATGGAATCTCAGAGCTTTTATGATTTGCATTTCCCCAAAGACCAAGGATGTTGAACATTTCTTTAAGTGCTTCTCAGCCATTTCAGATTCCTCTGTTGAGAATTCTCTGTTTAGCTCTATACTACATTTTTAATTGGGTTATTCGGTTTGTTGATGTTCAATTTCTTGAGGTCTTTATTTATTTTCCTCTTCTTCTGTTAGATGTAGTGTTGGTTAAGATCTTTTCCATTATGTAGCCTGACGTTTTATTCTATTGATGTTGTCCTTAACATTGCAAAAGCTTTTCAGTTTCATGAGGTGTCAAAATTGTTGATTTTAGCCCACTGAGATATTGGTGTTTTAATTTGTCCCCTGTGCCAATGAGTTCAAGGCAGTTCCCTAATTTCTCTCCTATTAGATTTACTGTGTTTGGTTTGATATTGAGGTCTATGATCTACGTGGATTGAGTTTTTGTGCATGATGATAGATATGGGTCTATTTATGTTCTTCTCCATGAAGACATCAAGGCCAGCACCATTTGTAGAAAATGGTTTCATTTTTTCATGTCCAGTTTTCGCTTCATTGTCAAATATCACTTGTCCATAGGTGTGTGGGTCTAGTTCTGTGTTTTCGATTCTATTCCATTGATCAACTGCTGTGCCAGGAATCATTTGTGAATCTGAGAAGAACACCAAGGAGTCTGATGTAATCACATTGTAGACTCAAGTTTGGGCCTATTTCCCACTAACCCACAGGATGGATGGTTTGGTGAAGCAGCCCTGAACTCTCTTTGGGACAAGGTTTTATAGAAAATGGAAGCAAGTGAGAAGGATGACAATTTGGGCAAGCAGCTAATTGAATGACTATTTTAAGACAGCTGGTGGGTGCTCAGTAGCAAGACTATATACAATCACAGTCTGAAAGTACATCTGAAACATCAGACTAATTCTTGATTAACTGTTGTCAGGAAGTATCTAGGGAGTAGCTCTGGCCAGGAACAAGGTGTGGTCCTTCCTGGTATTGGGTATAGCTTGGAATCAGCTGCAGGCCAAGTTCTCAAGCTTTTTTTCCCTCCTTTTTCCTCCTCTTTTTTTTCTTTTAAGATAGAGGCTAGTCCCAAGGTGGAGTAGGTTTGGCCTCTCAAATATCATCCAGCTTTTAATTACTATTGCTCTGTAGGATAGCTTAAAATCAGTGATATAATACCTTCAGAAGTTGTTTTGTTGTACAAGATTGTTTTAGCTATACAGGTTTCTTGTTTTTCCATATGAAGTTGAGAATCACTCTTTCAAAGGTCTATAAAGAATTACTTTAGAATTTTGATGGGAATTGCATTACATCTGCAGATTGCTTGTGGTGAGATGGCCATTCTTACTATGTTAACCCTACCAATCCATGAACACGAGAGAGGTTTGCATCTTCTGATATCTTGCTCAATTTCTTTGTTCATAGTCTTGAAGTTCTTGTAATACATGTCTTTTATTTGGTTGGTTAGAGTCACACCAAGATATTTTATATTATTTGTGGCTATTGTAAAGGGTGTTTTTTCCCTAATTTATCTCTTAGCCCATATATCACTTGGGTAAGGAGAATTAATAATTTTTTGAATTGATAKTTTTAACCAGCCACTTTGCAGGTGTTTACCATTATAGGAGTTCTTTGGTAGAACTTTTGTGGTCAATGATGTACACTATCTTATCATCTATGAATAGCAATACTTTGATTTAAATTCTTCCTTTCCAATTTGTGTCTCCTTTGACCTCTTTCAGTTGCATTATTGCTCTAGTAGAACCTCAAGAGTGGGCAATTTTGTCTTAGTAATGAAAAGGTGAAATATAGAAAGGAATGTTTTGTAAGCAACTTTAAAATTTCATGCAAAAGCAGCAAAGCTGACATAGCTGCATTTATTAAAGAGGCTCCTCAGTCTCTTCATTAGCATAACAGGAAAGCCCTGAAAACACAATCCATCCCATCATAGTATCAAGTTATAAAAACACAGTTTTATCAGAGAGGAAAGCCTGTGCTGAGAGTATCTCATAAAGGGGTTCCTGCTTTAAAAAAACAAAACAACAAAAACTAAAACAACAACAGTAATACCTAGGAAATTAATTTTGTAGATTCATCAACCAAAGCATAAAGAAGTCATTGCCACTGTGCTCCAGTGGAAACTGACTACATCTCAAGTTAGCAACAGGTCTGTCCAGCATAGCCATTTGGCACTTGGTATGCAGGCATGAAAGATTAAAGACTCTCAGATTCTTGCTGCACAGTTTTAGTGAACTGTTGAGGACTGCATGACAGGATTGGAGTTTTTGCAGTGAGGTCCCCTAAAGCTACTGCATTGAAACTCTGGAGGTGGCAACTAGGTTTCTAGGTAGTTGAGATCCCAGGTTGTTGTGGAGATGCCAGGAAGGAATGATACAAACATGAAATGAATCCATGACAAGAGAAACCATATGTGTGCTTCAGTTGAGTTAGTGGGGGAAGACCACTTGGGTTCTTTAGAACCCAGAGGATTCCATCACAAAGCCCAGAGGCCTGCCTGGTAGCTTCAGAGTTTACTATTTGTCCCATGGGATGATCACCTTGCTTTGATATAATCACTCCTTGATATACTCCCATTCTTCCATTTCTGAATGAAAATATTTATTCTATGCCACTCTATCTCAGAATTATGTGCTTTGCTTTCTTATGTTACAGAGGTGAAAATTAAGCAATAAGGTAAAATTACAATAAGGTAAGAGTGGGACTTTTAAACTGTTAAAGACTTTTGAGTGTGAACTGAATGCATATTTGCACTATAACACAATCATGAGTATGTGGGGGCCAAGAGTGGAAGACAGTCAAGTAAAATGATGCAGGTATGTCTAGTTGRCAAGGGGTTTGTTCTGATTATCACCTTGAGAACATCTAGAATAGGCTCACACTTAAGCTCACCTTAACTATGGGAAACAATTCCACGAGCTGGGCTCTTAGACTGAGCAAAAGTTATAAGCTAGCTAAGAAACAGCATTTGTTGCTTTCTGTCTTCTGCCTGGCTCTGAGTGTAACCTGACCCTCATGCTTCTGCCACTTTGACTTCCCTGTCATAATTAACAATCCCAATCNCTCAAGAGTGGGCAATTTTGTCTTAGTAATGAAAAGGTGAAATATAGAAAGGAATGTTTTGTAAGCAACTTTAAAATTTCATGCAAAAGCAGCAAAGCTGACATAGCTGCATTTATTAAAGAGGCTCCTCAGTCTCTTCATTAGCATAACAGGAAAGCCCTGAAAACACAATCCATCCCATCATAGTATCAAGTTATAAAAACACAGTTTTATCAGAGAGGAAAGCCTGTGCTGAGAGTATCTCATAAAGGGGTTCCTGCTTTAAAAAAACAAAACAACAAAAACTAAAACAACAACAGTAATACCTAGGAAATTAATTTTGTAGATTCATCAACCAAAGCATAAAGAAGTCATTGCCACTGTGCTCCAGTGGAAACTGACTACATCTCAAGTTAGCAACAGGTCTGTCCAGCATAGCCATTTGGCACTTGGTATGCAGGCATGAAAGATTAAAGACTCTCAGATTCTTGCTGCACAGTTTTAGTGAACTGTTGAGGACTGCATGACAGGATTGGAGTTTTTGCAGTGAGGTCCCCTAAAGCTACTGCATTGAAACTCTGGAGGTGGCAACTAGGTTTCTAGGTAGTTGAGATCCCAGGTTGTTGTGGAGATGCCAGGAAGGAATGATACAAACATGAAATGAATCCATGACAAGAGAAACCATATGTGTGCTTCAGTTGAGTTAGTGGGGGAAGACCACTTGGGTTCTTTAGAACCCAGAGGATTCCATCACAAAGCCCAGAGGCCTGCCTGGTAGCTTCAGAGTTTACTATTTGTCCCATGGGATGATCACCTTGCTTTGATATAATCACTCCTTGATATACTCCCATTCTTCCATTTCTGAATGAAAATATTTATTCTATGCCACTCTATCTCAGAATTATGTGCTTTGCTTTCTTATGTTACAGAGGTGAAAATTAAGCAATAAGGTAAAATTACAATAAGGTAAGAGTGGGACTTTTAAACTGTTAAAGACTTTTGAGTGTGAACTGAATGCATATTTGCACTATAACACAATCATGAGTATGTGGGGGCCAAGAGTGGAAGACAGTCAAGTAAAATGATGCAGGTATGTCTAGTTGRCAAGGGGTTTGTTCTGATTATCACCTTGAGAACATCTAGAATAGGCTCACACTTAAGCTCACCTTAACTATGGGAAACAATTCCACGAGCTGGGCTCTTAGACTGAGCAAAAGTTATAAGCTAGCTAAGAAACAGCATTTGTTGCTTTCTGTCTTCTGCCTGGCTCTGAGTGTAACCTGACCCTCATGCTTCTGCCACTTTGACTTCCCTGTCATAATTAACAATCCCAATCYAGTCCAATTACTAAAATTAATTCTTCCTCAAGTTGCCTTGGTCAGATACTTGGTCAGAGCATCAGGCGACATGATTGATGACTTATGTGGGAGCTGCTTCCCAGGCTGGCCTGCCAAACACGCTGATCAACAGTAGGAATATGAAGCCACRGACAGTGGGAATATTGGCTTGAAATGAGAGCTGTTTGCATAGCAGGAAGAGAGGACAGTGAGAGAAACCAAAACCATAACAGTCTGATGCACAGCAACATTAGTCTCCACCGAGTTTGAAACTCAGTCACTCGTTGTCACCTGCTGAGTGTGGTTTGTGGCCAAAAGGGCTTCTCATACATTTGAAAATTGATGAAGAAAATTGTTTTGATGGCATGACAGATGAATTTTGATCACTGCTTGGTAATTTTGAAGTAAGATAAATTTATTAGTCTTGTTTGTATTATCTGGGCTATTTTCTCAGAGTTTGTCTGTAGTGTGTCCTCCAAGTACTGACTTTCACTTGGTGTGTGGAATTTCAGCACCCCTGATAATGGGTGCATGAAAGCAGGCTCTACTGTATGTTGAAGTTTGGAGTGGAACTGGTTAGAAATACAAAGAAATGAGTATAGCTCTGTGTAGCCCATGCTGGAGAGAGGAGGGGGTGGATTCTTGTAAACAAMAAAAAAAAATAGGTTGCAGGCTTGTTCAAGTACACTAGAAAGAAGAAAGCAGAACAACCGAGTCTGCAGTCTTGCTTAGTACCATCCGACTCTGTGTCTGTGCCTATAATTTCCTTTTAATCATATATTACTTAGAAGAGGAAGAGCTCTTACTGTCCAGTCCACATATGGTAAGAGACGTTCACACAGCAAAGATGTAGTCAGGGTTGGATATAGGCAGGTTCTGCACCCAGGTGTTAACTTCAGGCCAGAGGTAGCATTCTCTGTAGAACKAGAGACATGGGACTGCAGCTATAGATCACAGAATGTGATGCATCTATCATGAGGCATTAGGTTTCTTACTATGAGCCCTTTTTATGAAAATCTTTTTAAACAACCACACTCTCTGGTAACTTTATTATTTCCATCTGTCCTCAGATCAATTAGGCAACAGTTTGCTGTTAATATATAAAAGAATACACCTTGTGGTTGCTCAATGGTTTTTGTGACAATTTTGTGATTCACATGCTTACTGAACACTCTAGATAGAATTATATTATTATTATTATTATTATTATTATTATTATTATTATTTACACCCCAAATATTTCCCCCTGTGTGTTCCCTCTCTCAGAGTTCTTACCCCATCCTCCCTCCTCTTCCACTCTTAGAGAGTGCCCCCAGGCTATCCCCCCACACTGGGACTTCATGTCTGTCTCYACAGGATTAGGTGCACGCTCTCCAACTAAGGCCAGACGAGGCTATCCTTGCTATATAAGTGCTGCAGGCTTTGAATCAACCCACATATGCTCTTCAGATTATCTTTTAAATACTTGTAAGGTGCTATCTACTCCATGCAATGGTCTGATGGTTTATGGACCCCAAATTTGTATGCTGAAATCAATCCCCACTAAGGGAGTGAGGGTAGGAAGAGAACCTTGAAAGGTGATTGAATTATGAGAGAGCAGCCCTTACAAGGGATCCAAGACACCAGAGCCCTTTCATTCTACTAAGAAGTGCACAGAACATAATACTGTCTATAGATAGAAAGTGGGATCTTAGCCAGACAGCTGGGCTGCCCTTGACTAGATCTTGTCCTCAGAAGATTCCAAGATTGTGTAAGCAATGTCTGCTGCATGAACAAAACCAATGTCTTATGGATTTATTGTAATGGTCCAACAGACTAAGACACCATAAAAGAATTGGAAGTAGATCACCACGTGGACCCACACATCCAGTTCCAGCCTGCTTTTGGCACAGAACTTTACCATCTTTGCTCACTGGAGAAAACATCTTTATTATCTCCTATAATGGAGTCAAATGAAGCTGGTTTCTGTCCAAAGCAGGGGTATGAATAAAACCTGTTTCTTATAACACTGTTTTCTGTTCTTCAGTGTAAGAGCCATAAACAGTTGAACATTAATGTCACTACAGTTAGTATGCAATCATCAATTCTCAAATGTGTATGTAACTGATAAACAAGAGGTTATAGGTTATAACAAGCTCTACTTCTTGACGGACAGAGAAATGGCTCAGCAAAAGTTCTTAAAGCTCAGCCTGAYCTCCAGGGCTCACATGGYGGAAGGGGACAACTGACTCCTATAAGTAGTTCCCTGACTTGACAGGCTCAGTTGTTCATATGTGTTCACACATAATACACATTTGTACATAGACAAATAAATAATTAAAAATGTGTTTCTTATAAATATATGAATTACTTTTTCAAAGGGAGAAATTACTTCTTATGGTACAGGTGTTTTTATATAACAAGTAGATCATAGAAAACATTCACTTTSATAAGGAAAAATATGTCTACCATTCAAAGTCACCTCCAGTTTCATAAATAAGCTACAAATACTATTAACCTTATAGTATGTATTCTTCTACAYGTTTATGTTTTATTGTTGTTTGTAAGATATTTTATCAWAGGACAATTTTTTCATATATCTGAAAGGAATCAAACTCCACCCACACATTCAGACTTATTAATAGGTAAGAAGTTCATTCTTCAGGAAGGGTTTGGAGAGTAGATAGAAAGTTGACATGTATTTCAGGCAAGTTTCATATTTTATCAACCAAAATGTACTCTCCATAAATATATAGGAAATAACATTTTTTTATTATTAAGGAAGCAGAAGTGAGTGCATGCAGGCAGGACTACTGCATGTGACAAGAGAGTCCAGATGATACTTAACATTGGCCCTGGTCAAACCAGTGGGACACAAAGCAGAACCAAAAACAAAACAAGAGAAATGAAAGTGGGAAGTAGTCTTGGAAGGGAGAAGGAGCACAAGAGACAGACGGTGGAGGGATGAGTATGCACAAAATGTACTTCATAGTTGTATGACATTGTCAAGCAATAAACTTTTAAAATACAAGAAACAACAAAAAAAGAGAAGTTGACCAAAGTGGGCTCTTGCACGAAAGACTTTGCTGTGCCTTCCTATTGACAGTGTTCATGCTTGGGAAGTACCTCCCTGTAGGTTGTTGATCTGAAACTAGAAAAGTGATTAGTAGGCATTGTTGGTGCTCTTGGGAGTGGTGAGAGCAGATAGTTCATGGTATGTGTGGTCACACACAGTGAATCTCACACATTGGTACTAATATAATTAATATATCTTAATATATTCAAAACAAAAACAATATATCTGAAAATAAGATGGAAAGAGAGGAGAGACAGAGAGAAAGAGGGGGGAGGGAGGAAAAGGAAGAGGGAGAGAGAGGAGAGAGAGAAAGAGGGAGAGGGAGAAGAAGAGGGAGATGCAGAAAAGAGAAAGAGGACTTATGTCAAGCTCTACCTGTATGGAGTTTATAGTTCATAGGGATAGAGTCGTTGGACAAGATTGTAGAAATGATGACCGTGCAAAGCCAGCAAATAAGGCTGCTTTTGTTTCCATGCTAGCTGGACTCAGAGCATGGTCACGGCTGCCGCTGAGAACGAGAGCATGCCCCAGAAAGAGTTCATCATAACAAGCCCCAGCTGCAAAATGGGATGCCAAGCGTAGTACA
>BDUI01033882.1:13590-25906 GCA_002335545.1 Apodemus speciosus | reverse complement strand
GAATCAGGGCTTTGCTATCTGAAATTTGGAGGGCTACAGCTCAGTGTATTACAAGATAGATTCTAAATATTTTCAGCCTTTTCAACTAYGTATTTCATTTAGTGTGAATATTGCTCAGGCAGTACAAATGAACAAGGATGCTTGTGTTCCAGCACAATTTTATTTATGGACATGAGATTGGAATTTTATATCATTTTCATACACCATAAAGCAGTCTTAATTTTTTATTCTAATAATTACAAAAACATTTCTTATCTCAAAAGCTGTCTAGAAATCATAACTGGACTGTAGCTTATCAGTCCCTAGGAAGAAATATATTTCTGGAGCTTTGTCTAGTACAATGCTGGACATGACATCCAGGCCTCACATTGATGTGTCAATTTGAGTGGATTTATGTGGGGAACTTCTGTCTTGACAAGTACTTCTAGAGTGAACTCTGCTGCTATGGAGATGCTTTGTTCTTTGCTGGGATACTCTTGTTCAAATTAAATAAAGCCATCCATCACTGTGAGAGTATTGACTGTGCCATCCTTGCCTGGTGGCTAGGACAGAAACAACACACACACACACACACACACACACACACACACACACACACACACATTGACTGACCTGACCATCACAAAGCTGCCTGTGTGGGAGCCTTTTCTGCAAGAGGGGTCTCAAGTATTGTCTACAGTTTCAGAATATTAATGCTTTCTATAGCTCTAACAGGACAGCCTTTCATTAAGGGATGAATGAACTTGCAGAGTTAATGCCACCACCTTAGACCCATGAGCTTCTTTTTTGTTGTTGTTGTTGTTGTAGTTTTTTCTCTTTAAGACAGAGTTTCTTTTGTAGCTCCTGCTGTCCTGTAGTCCAGGCTGGCCTCAAACCCACAGAGATCTGCCTGCCTCTGCTTCCCAAGTGCTGGGGTTCAAAGTATGCACCACTGTAGTGGCCAACAGCTACATACTAATGGCAGGTTCTCTGGAAGGAGATGGGATAAGAACAGGGTAGCAAGAGAAAACACATGGAGACAGGCAAGACTTCTTGCTCAAGTCTCAACCTTTTTAATGCATCTCTCCAAAGATAAAAAGGCAGGCCAAGCCCCTCCCCTGAAGGCTGAAAACTGGTTCTGCTTGTTCTGCAGGAGACTGGCTGTCAGGTTGCTGGCTGCTATTCTTTGAGAACAATGGGTTGGAGGAGGTCACAATTCCTCCTTTTTCCTTAAATTTAAGAAAAAACAGTGGATAAATCTGTCAAAAGATGGTGGGCTTAGACCAGAGAGGGAAATCAGTGACTGTGATCCCCTTTAATTCCATCTGAGCTGCATGTTCAGGCTGCCAGTGAACCCTAATGTGATACCTAGGAGAAGTTGTATCTTCCTTTGGTTTCCTAGTTTGATGTCTGTCTTCAGGCTTCATGGTCTCTTTTTCATGCCTAGTTGAAAAACAGATAATCTACCTAAGGAAGAATCCAAAACTTTGACTATGTCCCTCAGCAAACTGTATCTAAGTTCCTGGGTGTGATTCCTAGCTCTTAGCATGTTTTTTTGGGGTAGTAAGATAAGCTGAGCTGGGTGAGGGGTCTTCAAGGGACTGTCTCTTGTGAAGTAGGCCTAGGACCTTGAAAAGAACTGGTTTTATTACTGGTACCTGGTTTGACAAACATGAGTTTAGCAAGTGTTTGTTAGTGTTACCTGGGGCAGTCATCTGTGCTCCCTGATATTTCTATGAAGAGCTTTGAATTTAGTTATGAAAGTGGCTCTAGGAGAGTTGAACCTTCTTGTGTCTCCCTTTGAACCTTCATGGCATCATGTTTTTGGAGCAAAAGAGTTAAAGCCAAGTGTTTGATTCAAGAAGCAGAAGCCTGTTGATATGCCCACTGAGGGTCTGATAGCATGCTTTCAGTTCTGTCCTCACCTGTTTCTGCATTGGAGAAACCAGACCATAATTTCTTCCTGTCTCACAGAACAGATTTCTTGTGCATGAATAACTTTCTGGAATCGACAGAGTAGCCTTAGGGCACATTCTCACACAGTTTCTCTGGTCCAGGATAGCTTTGGCTAATTTTTATAAGAGCCAGTCAAACTGTGATATATTTAGTTCCTAGGAAGATGACACATTCAGATATTTTCAGTGGTCTGGCCCATTGCTTAGTTCCCAAGTCCCAGTCCCCAGATTAGGACTGGAGAGGCCCATAGCATAGTTTCAGGGCAGGGTTGCATCTGCATGAAATTGGCTGCATACTACTTGTAGTCAGCCTGTGTGACAGGTTCAAGTCAGTGATGGGGCCAGAGGATTTCAATGATCACCTTGTATTACCTCCCTGCTTACACCACTAGGATTCACTTAGAGTCCGCTCAAAGCAGGAGCCAGCTTCCCCAAAATGAGCAGAATTTGGTTCACAAAAGAAGCACAGGTTACACTGCTGATGCCACTATAGAGGGTGCAATTGAAAACCTCTGCTCCTGGGTACCATGGCACTGCCTCTTCTCATACACCAACTTGCCTGTGTTCCAGCAAGCCATTTTCCTTACATTAACTTACTCAGACTCACCTTTTTTCAGAGACTGAGGTAGTGTGTTTCTTTTATCTGTTTTCTAGGGTTGGCAATTGCAAGACCTGTTTACAGCTAAAAACAACAAAAACAGTGTCCACATTGTGAGTCTTTTAGAGATAAAGATCTCTATTGATTTCCTGATTGGCCAGTCTGAGGAGACATGATGGCTAGAGAAGAATTGTCACACTTGACTAAGTAAAACATTCATACATCTTCTTGTGAAGGATCCCTTATGCTGAGAACCAAGAATTCCATTCAAGCTGTGTTTCAGGGACACAGGGATGGAAAGTATCAATTCCCTAAGTAGATCTCCAGACTGGTGAATATAAAGGTTAATGCTTTTCTTAGAGCTACTTCTCAGGGGTGTATTTTATGTACTGGGGACACACCATATATTAATTTTGGGTTTCATGAAAACACTGCACTCTGGAGGGTGAAGTCTGGTGAATGAAGGCTTACTGGCAGGACTATGACTTTATGTGTATCTCAATTTTCCCAYACAGCATCAAGGTTATACACCAAATCCAACTCGGTTGATTGTACTTGCTAGGTGGGTACTTATTGTGAAAGGGGATTCCTAGAATGCTTCTCTACAAATGAGGCATTTGCAGTATATTCGACTCCAGCCAATGATTTTACATTCATCCTGAAAACTTCTCAACTCTCCATATATGGTCACCTTGAATAAAGTGTATTTTCACAAGCTATTTCACTGAAGATCATCAGAGAAGGCTTTTGTCTTAAAGAGCTGTAACACTAAATCCTCAGGGAGGCTCCCTCACCTCCCAGCTGGGCAGGGATCCTGCAGACACCACTTGTTCCAGGCTCTGRTTCTTCCTTCCAACCCAGTGTACGGCAGAGTCTGAACACCCAACCACAGGTAGACTCACTGAAAGCACATATGCAAAACCAAGTTGATGCTGTTTTCATGGAGGTGACCTAGATCATATGAAGATGTAGCCTCTTGCTCCTCCTTGTCCAGCTCTCCACAGTACATCCTTCTAAATAACTAATGTATATGTCTTTACTCATAGGCCCCTGGAATTAATGGTCCAAAGACAGATTTGTTCAAGCTGTTTTGAAATCACTGATCTGAATTACTAAAGGGTTGGCCTACTTACCCATAATTCCACATATATCTCTCCACAGATCACAGCACTGCCTCCATATATTCTACCCAGTCTTATAAAAAATCATACAAGCTCCAATTTAAGGCCTAGCCTTAGCTGGTGAGGTTGGTTGGATTGCAACTCAGGAAGTCTTTTTTATTTATTGGTAATACTACAGCTAATTGTCATTTACTTTGATATCTGAAAGTCAAACTTGATTTTAAAGTTGAGAGTAGGACTTTAAGGCTTTAGCTTGTCTTTACAGGTGTCCATTACCTTTCCCCATGATATATAGGGATATCAATGACATTTCTACTGTAAATCAGGGATCTAAGGAGCTTGCTAGGCCTATATTTCAAAATTTGCCTTTTTAACCTGTCACCTATCTATGAACACAGCAAGAGAGGCCACAGCATATCTTAATAACATTGATTTTGGAGGTTCTAGCTCATAGTCGTGAGAAACAGTTGCATGMTGTTTATTCATTACCTAGCCCCAGGAATATACTTATAACACATGAATTAACTAAGATGACATCTGGCACTGCTTAGGTCTCCAAAGCAAACTGTTTGATTCTTTTGTTCCTTTTGTAAGTATTTCTTTCTTTCTCATTGTTTGAGAATTTCATACACATGTTGATTAAATCCATAACCTTTTGTTCCTTCAAATTCAACCTCCACTTCCCATAATGTTCTCCTCCCAACTTTGCTCCCCAGCACCCATCAATTACCATTAGTTTCTAGGATGTGGGTGCAACTTCATAGATCCCTTTCTTACTCATGTTGAGAGTTTAGCTGACTTGTRCATGAAGTGACATTTGTGAGTTCATGTATGCAGTGGTACTGAAATGCCTACCAAATACCGTTTCACTGAAAACATCTTCTGGGACAAACAATTTTTCTAATCCTCTCTTTTATGATTATCTATAAGTCTTGGAGAAAGAGGATATAATATATATGACCCATTTAGAGCTGAAATTTACATGTTGACTAATTGTAGGTCTTTGTGTTAATTTCTGTCTACTGTAAGCTTTGAGAATAAGAGATGCCCTATTGTATGGATATAATGATAAAAACCTAGGGGGCAGTATATTATGATGTATACTTAGCAGTATTAGGTTCTGCCCTAGATCCTATGACACAGACATACATATATTATTGGTCTAGTTAGTGGTAAAAGATGTAAATTCTCTTTTGTGAAGAACATTTTAAATCTAACCATAAAGTGGTTCATTACTCCTGTAACATATGTGCCACTGTTGCACCAGTGGGCATACCTTGTGAAGTCATACTGTTGATCACTCCTCCCAACCCAGTAGCATTCCAGCACTATGAAAGCTAGCCTGCAGGAATGAAACTTTCAGGTCAGTATCAGCTTGACTTTTCCACATTCTGTGGCTCAAGAATGTGGTATATTCAGCAATAGGATCTTGCTAACAAGGTCTAGAGATAACCAAGAGGAATGGCAATAACCTCTAATGTTTGTGTGTATAAGGATGTATATTTGGAATACAGTTAGAAATTATATTGTTTCAGGAAAATGGAAGCTTCTGGACAGTGAGGAAAACAATGAACTGAGTGAAGATGGGGCCTACAGAGTAGGATAAAATGTTTTCCAGTTATAGATACAATAGAGGATTAATATCCAGAATATACAAAGAACTAAAAAAAAANTTCTTCCTTCCAACCCAGTGTACGGCAGAGTCTGAACACCCAACCACAGGTAGACTCACTGAAAGCACATATGCAAAACCAAGTTGATGCTGTTTTCATGGAGGTGACCTAGATCATATGAAGATGTAGCCTCTTGCTCCTCCTTGTCCAGCTCTCCACAGTACATCCTTCTAAATAACTAATGTATATGTCTTTACTCATAGGCCCCTGGAATTAATGGTCCAAAGACAGATTTGTTCAAGCTGTTTTGAAATCACTGATCTGAATTACTAAAGGGTTGGCCTACTTACCCATAATTCCACATATATCTCTCCACAGATCACAGCACTGCCTCCATATATTCTACCCAGTCTTATAAAAAATCATACAAGCTCCAATTTAAGGCCTAGCCTTAGCTGGTGAGGTTGGTTGGATTGCAACTCAGGAAGTCTTTTTTATTTATTGGTAATACTACAGCTAATTGTCATTTACTTTGATATCTGAAAGTCAAACTTGATTTTAAAGTTGAGAGTAGGACTTTAAGGCTTTAGCTTGTCTTTACAGGTGTCCATTACCTTTCCCCATGATATATAGGGATATCAATGACATTTCTACTGTAAATCAGGGATCTAAGGAGCTTGCTAGGCCTATATTTCAAAATTTGCCTTTTTAACCTGTCACCTATCTATGAACACAGCAAGAGAGGCCACAGCATATCTTAATAACATTGATTTTGGAGGTTCTAGCTCATAGTCGTGAGAAACAGTTGCATGMTGTTTATTCATTACCTAGCCCCAGGAATATACTTATAACACATGAATTAACTAAGATGACATCTGGCACTGCTTAGGTCTCCAAAGCAAACTGTTTGATTCTTTTGTTCCTTTTGTAAGTATTTCTTTCTTTCTCATTGTTTGAGAATTTCATACACATGTTGATTAAATCCATAACCTTTTGTTCCTTCAAATTCAACCTCCACTTCCCATAATGTTCTCCTCCCAACTTTGCTCCCCAGCACCCATCAATTACCATTAGTTTCTAGGATGTGGGTGCAACTTCATAGATCCCTTTCTTACTCATGTTGAGAGTTTAGCTGACTTGTRCATGAAGTGACATTTGTGAGTTCATGTATGCAGTGGTACTGAAATGCCTACCAAATACCGTTTCACTGAAAACATCTTCTGGGACAAACAATTTTTCTAATCCTCTCTTTTATGATTATCTATAAGTCTTGGAGAAAGAGGATATAATATATATGACCCATTTAGAGCTGAAATTTACATGTTGACTAATTGTAGGTCTTTGTGTTAATTTCTGTCTACTGTAAGCTTTGAGAATAAGAGATGCCCTATTGTATGGATATAATGATAAAAACCTAGGGGGCAGTATATTATGATGTATACTTAGCAGTATTAGGTTCTGCCCTAGATCCTATGACACAGACATACATATATTATTGGTCTAGTTAGTGGTAAAAGATGTAAATTCTCTTTTGTGAAGAACATTTTAAATCTAACCATAAAGTGGTTCATTACTCCTGTAACATATGTGCCACTGTTGCACCAGTGGGCATACCTTGTGAAGTCATACTGTTGATCACTCCTCCCAACCCAGTAGCATTCCAGCACTATGAAAGCTAGCCTGCAGGAATGAAACTTTCAGGTCAGTATCAGCTTGACTTTTCCACATTCTGTGGCTCAAGAATGTGGTATATTCAGCAATAGGATCTTGCTAACAAGGTCTAGAGATAACCAAGAGGAATGGCAATAACCTCTAATGTTTGTGTGTATAAGGATGTATATTTGGAATACAGTTAGAAATTATATTGTTTCAGGAAAATGGAAGCTTCTGGACAGTGAGGAAAACAATGAACTGAGTGAAGATGGGGCCTACAGAGTAGGATAAAATGTTTTCCAGTTATAGATACAATAGAGGATTAATATCCAGAATATACAAAGAACTAAAAAAAAAGAAGAAGAATCAAGAAAACAAGCAATCTACTTGAAAAATGAATGATTGACCTAATAGAGGATTCTCAAAAGAAGAAATAAAAATGGCTAAAATGTATTTTAACTAATTCTCAGCATCCTTAGTAATTGGAGAAATGCAAATTTAAACTACTTTGAGGTTTATCTTACTCTGGTCAGAATGACTAAGATAAAATAATTAGAAATAAGTGCTGATAAACATTGTTTAAGGGTTTTACTGCTGTGAAGAGACACCATGACCAAAGCAACTCTTATAAGGACAACATTTAATTGTGGCTGGCTTACAGGTTCGGAGGTTTAGTCCATTATTATCAAGTTGGGAACATGGCAGTGTCCAGGCAGGCATGGTTCAGGAAGAGCTGAGAATTCTACATCTTCATCTGAAGGTTGCTAGTAAAATACTGGTTTCCAGGAAGCTAGAATGAGGTTCTTAAAGCCCACATCCACACCCACAGTGACCCACCTACTCCATAAGAACACACCCACCTCAATAGTGCCACTCCCTGGGCTCAGAATATACAAACCATAACAAGCATACAAGCAAATAAAAAGGTGAAATTTACTGTTTGTGTAATTGCAAACTGATGTATTTAGTATTGAATTCAGTGTGGACAATTCTGAAAAGCCTAAAAGTTGATTTGCCATGTAACACAGCTATTTGATTCTTTGGCTTATTCCCTAAGGACACTATCTTCTACTACAGAGATAACTTGATCACCCGGATTTATCCTTGATATATTTATATGAGCAAGGAAATAGGAACAGTTTAAATTTCCTTCAGCTAATGAATTGATAATAAAAATGTGGTATACACACAATGGAATACTATTAAGCTGAAAAGAAAAATAAAGATCATAAACTTTTCAGGTAAATGCATGGAACTGGAATGCAGACTTAGGTTTTTCAAAACCTACTTTAATATGAGTTCTAAAATGCTTCAATCTCCCTTCTAGTCCACCGACCAAAGTTAAGGGAGAAAAATGGTTAATAGGTCAAGGGGGATCTGGACCTGCTTARAAGTAGTTCTTTGGGGGGAAATTCCAAACACCAACCAGTAACAGCAGTCTAGTCCAGTCGGCAAACTCTAAACACAAAACAGCAGCATCTGTGGCTTGATCCAGAAGAAATTGAGAGGCTCTGACAAATTGGCATGAGTCTGAGGAAACAGCCATGGTATCACAAGAAGTTCTTTGGCACATTTCTGTGAAGTCATGATAAGGGAAGAGCAGCAAAGAGCAGCAAAGCTCTTTTGCTTTTTTGCAAGGTGAACCAATGCAAGAGCACTGTTCACTGTCTGTTGGGTTCTGCTTATACTTTTTCTAAAGATCTTGAATTCTCTCAAGTGTTTGCCTCAACAAAACATCCTTTCATCAGAAAGTTTCTAGAAAACATCACATGATACAACTGAGTCTCCAAAGAAACCAGAAATTTCCAATTCCCTCTCTCCCTTTACTTCCAATGTCTATTTTATTTTCCTTTCTTAGTGAGATTCAAGCATCCTCCCTTGGGCCCTCATTGTTACTTAGCTGTGGGTCTGTGGTTTGTAGTATGGTTATCCTGTACTTTATGGCTAATATTCACCTATAAGTGAGTATACCATGTGTGTCTTTCTGGGTCTGTGTTACTTCACACAGGGTATTTTCTAGTTCCATTCATTTGCCTGAGAATGCTATGACATCTTTGTTTAATAAGCTGCATGTTATTTCTCATTTGTGGACATTAATTGTAAATCTTTAGATTTGAGTATGTTACCTGAAATAACTGCAGAAGCTAGTAGAGTAAAAGTTAACCACTGGTGGAGGAAGGAGAAGGAGCTCAAGATAGGGATATCAAGGCACAGGTGCAAGAAATGGAAAATGAAAAATTAAGGGATGCTTTATCTGGGAAATGGTGGAAAGGGGGTAATACAGAGGAAGTGAGAAGAAGGAAAGGCAAATAACATTGGGGTGAACAGAGAAATATTATTTTATAAGTTTACACACACACAAACACACAGAGCATGGGAGGTAGGGAGAAACAGAGATAAATAGATGATAGATTATAGATAGTAAGATGATAGAGATAGAGAAGAGAGATATCAAAGGTAGTTATGCCTCATGGGGTGTTTATGCTGTCTCCAAGAGACATAGACTATGTGCAAAATAAATAAATAAATAAGAAAATAAATAAATAAATCCCAAAGTTAGACATGTGAAACTCATTTTGAAATCTGGTCAGGGAGATTTGAATTGCTAGTCAGTCTGAGAGATTTTTCAAACCAATGCTTGTTATTGTATTGCCCTTGGCTGGATCTCATCATGTGAAGGTAAGACCCTGTTGTTGAGGACTAGAAATACTTGGACACAGAACTTGTAGGAACTGAGCTGGACCTGGTTTGGGAGCTTTCTTCCCTGAGTACTGGTTCTCATCGTATTGAAAGGTGCTATATTGGCTGCCAAAAGAGAAAAACAACCAGTTTTGCTAACCAGTTGTGATGCTTGCAAACCATAATAATGACCTGGAAAGATATTCCCAGTCTTGCAACAGTGRCGCTTTTATCTTGTGGGTAACCAAAAGCTAATTTGAAATTAATTTATCTGATCAATAACATAGAAATCATGCTTGGTATTGTCAACCTACCTAACTACCTGTGGGTAGAGAGGTCATTGATTCTAGATGCAAACTTACTACTATCATTTCATAAACCAATCTTGTTCTATTTCAAGGCATTTTATAAATTGTAATGACTTTCCTATATCCTACCACTTTGGACCAGAAGTCAAAACTTAGCCCATACTTCACCATCATTTCCTATATCACTAATGAACACTTCCAAGGTAGACACATACAGATCATGAATGGATGCTACTGCTAGTAATTTTGCATATACCACAGTTCTCTGCAAGTTCTTTGTTCTGACCTTGAATTTTCATTGCATTTTCTTAGTATGGTAGAAACAGTTTARTATCCTCATCTTCTTGGTATAGTTACCATACTTAGACACCCCATCTAAGTTTGGACTAGTTGATAGAATGAAATCATTTTTTGCTCATTGGTTGTCTCATAGGAGCATCTCAGTATCGAAACATAGAAGACCATTCAGGCACACTATACAACAGCAATCTCAAAAGCTTGGTCATTGGGGCTATTTCCTCTTTTGAGAAATGTCTTGACTTCTACAGAGCATTCTTATCAGAAAAAGCAGGACTTTGGCATTTATTCTTGTTTTCCTCTCTGCTCCTGTGCCCTTTACCTTTCCATGCTCCAAAGTTATTAATCAGAACCAACTTTGGAGATGCCCTACTTTTCCACACTAAGGACACCTTATAACTGCCTTTGTGGTTAAGTAAAAACTTGGCTAGTTATTTAAAACTGATACCAGAGTCAAGAAGAGGAAAACTTCTTTTGGGGACTTGGGTGATATATCTGTAGCTTTCTTGAAGTATTCAGATCATAATTTGCAGATGACCTCTGTATTAGTCATTAGTTAATCCTAAAAATGATAAAGTATGTTCAAAGTTTAAGACTGCCAAGAAGAAAGACAATTTATTGTGTCTATTTTGTTTATGTTTTCCATGTAGCTGGTAACTGGTCTAGAATGTGGAACTCTCAAAGGAGACCAGAAATAAAAGATTAGAGCTGGACACTCTCACTGAATATATGATCATTAATAAAGAGTGTATAATATTATCCAGAAAGAAGAATACAGAGAGGAAAAAGTATAGGCTCAAAGGCAGAACCCAGGCACAGAATAAGAAGAAATAGTAAAGGGCAGAAAGAAGCAAGACTATTAGTGAACCATCATAAAATTCTGAGTGAGAAATAAAGTCAAACATCGCAGGAAACTTACATGCTGGAGTGGATAAGAAGTGCTCTCCTGGATGTAATTTCATGAGAATCACAAAAATAGGAGCTAGAGTTGAATAGGGCAAGCAGTGAAAAGGAAATTGAGATGTAGGATGTAGGCTGAGATTTAAAATATATTTAGACAGGATATGGTGAGAGAAGAGGGGAGGGTAAAAAGMTAGTAGTTTAAAAAAAGGAGAGTAAAAATTTTATGGGGAAATGTAAACTGTAGAAAAGAAGTAGAGAATGGTAGGACAGGTTTAAGTGAAAAAGAATAAGAGGAATGAAAGGTATATAGCTGAACAAGATAGGATTGGTTTTGTAGAATGATGAAAAGTGAATATAAAGATAGACACATAAACTCATATAATCAATTTAGCAATAGAAGGAAATCAAAGCAGTTTACTGTAATCTTTCTGAAGTAGGAGAAAGGTCCAAAAGGACTATGAGTTAGGAGTTAGTAAGGGACTTAGAAGGCCTTGACACTTGACCTCTTTAAAAACACACTCAAGAATCATCAGGTAGTAACCATAGCCTTCAGGAGAAACAACTGATCCATTTTGTCAATATACAATAGTTACATGATAGAGAAAAATGAAAGAAAGATTGTTGGAGACATTCAAAATAGAGGCATGAAAAGGAAGTAAGGCAGAAAAGCGGGTTTTGATCAATTTGTATGCACTAGATAGTTTGAGTGACCAGAAAAGGGTCAATTGTGTGTGTGTGTGTGTGTGTGTGTGTGTGTGTGTGTGTAAAAGCAGGAAATAAAGCTGAGTCAGCAATCTTCAAATTTTTTTCACCACCATTAATTTTGTAATCACTAGATACTTGGGTGCATCATGCCTTAATATTTGAGCTTTCTATTCCTTAAGAATCTTCTCTGCTAGATTATACTGTTTGCAGGAAGGTATCAGGGACACTCTACATTCCTAGGTCCCCATATTTATATAGTATAAATATAAATGTCTAACTGCCTCCTTGGCATTTCTTCTTCAGTGTTGAAATAAACTTGACAAAAAATGCTTTTTAAAAAGTACATGGTTTTGGTTGTCAACTTACCCTTTAATAACTGAGCCATCTCTCTAGACTAGATGTCCTACAACTGAAGTATGTATTAAGAAAATGTGGTACATTTACATAATGAAGTACTATTTAGCTGTTGAAAAACAACATTATGGCAACGCCCTCCCTCACTTGC
>BDUI01033850.1:3769-18114 GCA_002335545.1 Apodemus speciosus | reverse complement strand
CCAAAAGAGATGAAACCTCTGGCTACTGTGAGCAACCACACACCTATCAAAATACACACACACACACACACACACACACACACACACACACACACGAAACTCAAAAAATAAAGAGAAGGTAGCCACATGAAAGCCAAATGATCTCTCATGAGAATTAAAACTTATAAAAATTTATTAAAATTCCTACTGATCAAGAAGAACTCAGTGAATCAAGGAAATAAAATGTTTATTATGGGGGGAATAAATCCACTGACATAGAAGTTAAATTTCATCATTTACATTTAAAAGAGGCTTCATAAACCRTAATGTGTAAGCATATATCAATAACAGAGAGGGCCACCATGACACCTTCTGGATTATTTGATCATGGAAAAAGCAGAAACATTATGATAGCAGAGGTATCCTCCACGCAATCTGTGGGACAAAACATTTCCTCCACAGGATGAGAACTACTTCAAGATGATCCCTTCATTAATTTCGTATACTTTCCTGACAATTTCTCAGAAAAGCCTTTGGTTATCAGCTTGTAGCTAACCTAGAAGGCTTTCTTAGCAGAACTTGAAAGATGTCCACAGTTCTTAAAATGAAACCCAGTAGGAACAAGGACACCTTTGCTGGTGGTGGGCAAAATGTCTACCTGACTCCCTGGCAGCCGTGTTTCCTCTGCCCTAGGCCCTGGTCAGAAACCGGATATTGAGGACAAGCTCCAGAAGGTAATTTGTGGGAAGCAAACTTCCCTCCATCTCCTCACCCCACACAAAGTAAGTGAGGAAATCTGAAAGAATGCTCACAGAGTGACAAACCTAACATAGTTTCCACTAGCAATGAGAAATGTCTCTASAGCAGAAGCTGGGATTTCTCCCTCCGACCACAGGCTAGGACCTCAGGCCTCCTGTGAGCCTATGTTTGATGTTGCTGAGCCACAGCCATTGTCTCTGTCCCAAAGAAGCATGGCGCTTCCCCTTCCTCTTTGCCTCATTGCTGTTAAGTGATTATGGTGTCGCTTCTATGGAAGCGTGACAGAATTACAATGTTGCAAAAGCAGCACATTTAAAATTTAGCCAATTGTAAATTCTTTTCATCATAAATTTATTTAGTCTGTCTTTTAAGATAATATTGAATGTTTCCATTTGTGTTTTATTGTCCTTAAGGAAATAGTTAAATGTTTATTTGGAAGTGCGGTCAAATTACAATTAAGATATGACTTTAGAACTATTAACTCTTTAAATTGCTTATTATTTATTCTTCTCTAGACAATGTACAGATGTCATTTTAACCTTCGTTTCTAATGGAKTTCTACAGTTAAACTACAGTGATAGTTTTCCGTGAACAGATCAGCAAATAGAGATTTTTAAAGCTTTCAAAATCATATCTACATACCAAAGGTTGGATTTATTAAAAGATTATAACAATTTTTACTAAAAACTATTATCACTATTAGTTGTGGGAAAATAAAAATGCATATCTACTGAAATCAATTTTAGTTCATTTTAAAGCAAGTATTCATTGGCTACTAACCCTTTGTGTCTAATCCTTTGGTATGCCACACAAGGTATTAAACATATGTTCATATACAATACACATGAGTATTTAAAGCATATGTAGATGTATACACATGTAATAGATAACTCATACTCATGGGGGTATGAGTTAAAAGAGTGATCATCTAAATTTTTCTGCTTAAAACAAGCTTATACTTGTGCTAAAAGTTTCATAGCGTTGCCTTTGGAAGCACATATTTAGCTTCTACTTTTCCCTATCAAATGGAATCAATTTATCTTAAGTAAACCTCCATTAAAAGGAAGGAGAATTCTTCAGTCTAACACAGTAGAACACTAATGTTAAGTGGTTGATGCTACATATTAATCTAGCAAACATTTGCATGGAATATATTATCTACTAGATCTTCAGTACTTTAAACCAACTAATTCAACCTTCCCAACTTATTCCTCAGGGAGGAGGCATTACTAAGTTTTCTTAGGAACAGGGTTCATAGGAAGTGCAAACAATTTACCCTCGGATATATAGCTTTCAAATGGCAAGGCTAGGTTGCAAACCCAAGAGACTTGATTCTAAGGTGATTCAGTTCACTCATACACTAGACCAGCCTGGGCTGGTTGGGTGAAAATCAATGGCATCTAATGATTTAAGGTTTGTGTCAACAGCTACTATTATGTGTGCTGGTGTCACCAGATCCATCTATGGACCCAGGCTGGGTCTTTATCCAGTTAAGTTCCTCTGAGGCTCTAGTGTCTGGCTACTCTTTCACACACTTGACATGAAAGTTTTCTCTCCGGGTTCACTGGGGTTGATGAGAACTCTTCTTTCTAATGTGCATGAGTTTGTTTACAGAAGCCTGCTGCCCATGAAGGAACCTTTTCCATAGTCTTAACAGTATAATTAATTAAGCAGTGTTTTTTTTCTTAAAAAAAAAAAAAAAAACTCTTCCTCAGAAGAATTATCTGTCTTTTCACAAAAAAAAAACTGAATTGTCTCAAGTAAGACTGAATTGTCTCAAGTAATTGTCTCTCTGAGAGAGAATCTAAAATTACAAATATGTATAACTTAAGGTTATAAACAATAGTATATAATAAATCTATAAAACCTTGGCCTCTCTCTACCATGACATGCTAAAGTTGTGACTAAAACAACTTATCCTATACCTTCTCTCAGCAGGGAAAAGCTGCCTATCATGAGCTGAGCAGGAGGCTAGTTCATCAGAGAGAACCTGGCCAACACCTACATTTCTTTGCTATCCCCGGCTGGAATCTGTTTGTGGTTCACACGGTGAAGGACCCTGACTCTACTCTTGTTACTGAGGCTCCCACTTATCTTTGATTTATGACAAATGACTTGGTAGTCAATAAATCTCCATAGTTTTGGCAACTATCATATAATTCTGTCAGCGCTTAAAGGGAGAGTTTAAAATGGCCAGGAAGAGCCAGCCTCCAGGTCAGAGAGTCTGCTCCTCAAGAGAAAGAAAAGTAAACAGAGATTTTCTCATCTGCTATTCACATATACTTTGGAGACACAAGCTGAATCAATCCCAGGTTTCTGGGTCTCTGGAAGCTTGAATCAATCCCAGGTTTCTGAGAAGTGCTGCAGACCCAACCCTTACTCCTGGAAAACAAAAGGTATATTAAGTCAGGCCATAGAAAGTCACATAACAGGTCCCCCTAAGAGACTTAAGGCAATGCCAACAGCAACTACATGAAGGAAAATGCTAAGTATGCTGACTGTGGGTTCAAAGTGAGGCCAGGAAAATGAGACAGGGAAAGAAAGAAGAGTGCCATTGCAAGAATCATGTTCCCGAGTTTAGACTATCCACGCTATTCAGAAAACTAAAAATATAAACACAAAGGTAGATTACAAAGACCCCTCTCCCAAGAGACAACTGACATGCCAGAAAAGGCCTTTCTAACATGTGAAAGGAGGAGAACCCTGAGAGACACAAGAAGCCACACTACCAGGTGGCTCGTGACCCTGAAGGTGGAAGAAAGCAAACCCTTAGACAAATAAATAAATCTAGAAATCTTTGAAATGAAAAGATAAGAACAATTAATAAATAATGAAACTTAAACTGTGTGACAAATGAATACCACCCCAGATAGTCAAGTACAAAGCCTCCAGATTAATGAGCTAGTCACCCCATATAGAAGTAAAAAGAGAAAAATGTGTACACACATACACACATGCAATTGAAGACAGTAAACTACAGAAGGAGAGAAATAAGTTTTGTAGCTAGCAGGACCTTTGTTTAAATCTGGTCTTTGCCATTTTCTGACCATATAACACGTGCAGGTCTATTAAATTCTTTGGTAAGAAAATAGACCAATATTCCTGAATGAAAATATCCCTAACTCATGAGGTAATTTCAAAATTGGCTGGCATAACTGTGGCATGCATGAATTCTTAATAGTTTCAACAAAAACCCATTTAAATGAATTTCTAATTATATTTGTTAATGATTTAACTTAATAGTGTCCTGACCAAGTTCTGCTGTACCAAAGCCTCTAGGCTCATTGACAAAATTTCTCACACATATAACATCCATGTGGAGTCTTCAAAAGCATTCCACTAAGCCTCTCACGTCATCCATCAATTACTTTGAAAACAAGCAGACCTCTTTAGAATGACATCTCACTGGTCCCCTGGTCACCTTTGATCTTTATCTGGGATACAACCACCATAGCAACCACAGCACTCCAGGGTCTTCTCAAGTAACAGCCTAGCGTGCCGAGAAAACTCTAAATTTCTATCTTTCCAAATACATTGTTAAATGTATTTCTTTACTGTTTTTGGTGCAGTTAGTGGGAGGGGGAAGTTAGGTAGAAGAGATAAGTTACATCTCTCTTTCCCATTAATACTCATTAAATTTCCAAACGTTGACTTTACGCCTTCATCTATGAGATGGATTCAGTGTACCGAAGTGAAAAGAGCAATGACATTAACTCCGGCATGAGAAAGCATCGCTTATTGACTAAGCAGCTGACATGGATGAGCCAAGCACAGGATTTCCCCAAAACTTCGTAAATATTATAGTATCAAGTACTTTATGTGTTAAAAATTACACATTGAAGATGCATGTAGCATATTAAAATGTGCATGCACATACACATGGTACACATGAGCAATTTAATGTAACAAAGATATAATTCTACTCTGCCCTCAGAACTTCATTGCTTAGTTACCATGTTGACTGAGAAAATAATTTAATAACTCTCGTTTTATTTCTTCTATTAGACTTAAAATCATAATAATATCTACTTTACAAGATTATTCTCAGGACTGCACGGGCAACATGTTAAAAAAAAAGTACTAGGCATGCTACTCAGAATACTTACTCAATAAAATCATGTCTGTTGTGCAATTTGGCATTTGATATGTCACAGTTTCAAGTATTTAACAAAAATTAAAGTTGAGGGCTGAAGAGATAGCTCAGAAGTTAAGAGTAATTTCTGCTCTTGCAAAGACTCTGAGTACAAGATTCTGGCATCCACATGGTGGCTCACAAAAGTGTATCACTCCAGCTTCAGGGGATCCCAGCCCTCTAGTGGGCCCCATGGGAACTTCACGCAGATGTGCTTAGACGCACACTTAGGAACACAGCATACACAATAACTGTAGTTTTGCTACTGTTATGAAGCATCAATGTCTGATATACAGGATATCTAATATCTCTGGGAGGTCATTTGATCCTCCCATAGAAGTCCTGGAGCGATAGTTCAGAACTAAAAAGATAAATAAATAAAATAGATAAACTAAAAGATAAACACTTACATTTATTTTTTTCATAGAAATCTTTATATCACTTACTATTATGATCTATATCTGGTTAAAAAAAAACAAGAACCTAAGAGGTTAAACAACTTGCTCATAATCCCACAGTCAAAGGGAGAACTAAAATTACAATCCTGAYATCTCTACATGAGTGTTGCTACAACTAATCACTATGCTTTATATTAAAATTGCCCTGAATTTTTAGAAAAGAAGAAAACATTTTTAATTTTTTTCTTGGACCTACCTAGATGACTTATCAGCTGAAAACGCTGACTGCTCATCCAGGGTTCAATCCTCAGTACCCGCATGGTGGTGCATAACCATCTGTGATTCGAATTCTGGGGGCTATGACTCCATTTTCAGGCCTCCGTGGGTTCTTCATGCACACAGTTTACAGACATGCAGGCTAAATGAAATTTTGTGGAAAAAACAAATCCTGTGATTTGCAATGAAATATTTGTCAGCTTAAGTCAATTATTGAGCAGAAAGTGCACGGTCTCAGAGAATTGTATAAACAAACACTCTAAGTGACTGCTCAAGAAGGAGATAAGCCATATATAGAAAATGGCGGGTATGTTCACCTATGCTCATGGGGGTTGCCACTGAAAGTTGCCAGAGTCCAAGTGGGAATGATGGGACATCTGAGGTCAGCAGAGTGAGCCTGGAAAGGTTAGCAGTAATTAATGACTGAGAAAGAACGCAGAGAACAAGCCTGTGGGAGACTCTCATGAAGAGAAGAATGCAGTCAGGAAAGACAAGGCTGGCAATAGGAAAGGCATGCCCTGGCCTCTTACCATCCATCTCTTGGGGATCTCTGTCCAGTTTCCACATGACAGTGAGAATTCATGAAAGCTTTGTCATCACCCATATGAACCATTCATCTGGGCTTGCCGTCAGAGGGAAAGATTGACAAACTTACTTGTCCACATTTTAAAATATTAATACATTATGTACCCAAAACAGTTTTTATTACTTACTGCATATCTTATTAAATTTTCCACCATATGTCTTGTCATTTAAAACAAGTTATATATTCCACAAATTGGACTAGTTTTAAAAGAGTAGAGCCCCCAGGAGCATTGATGATGTACTACTGCCCACAAGACTCGCTCCATCTGCTTCAGAACAACTTCAAAGCACATTCTCCAGTGTTATATGAGAAACATGTTTTAATCATAGTTCAGAACAACATGAGAGTACAACACGCTATACCATCTAATTGAGAGCACCATTCACCTCCGTAGCATCCAGAGAAAAACATCTGGTATTTTCCACTATCCCTCTAAACCTTATTCTTCCGAGGCAAGGTCCCTCCCTAAACCTGGAGCTTGCATGTGTTTTGGCTAGGTGGAAGGTAACTAGCACCAGAAATCCTTCTTCTTTATTCCACGCTTCCTGATGAGATCACAAGCTTGCAAGGCATCACCCCAAACGTTTTATGTGGGTGCTGGGATGGGAGATCTAATCTCCAATTTCTGTCCACAAAACACTCTTTAACTTTAACTCCTAGATACATTATTTAATTGCGCAATATACCAAGAGTTATTTGCATGACAAAAGTTGAAAGATAAGATTATGACAAGCCAGGGAAGACGCCAGCAAGCTTTACATGGAAACCTGATTACCAACCCTACAAGAGAAGCAAGTAAGCCGGCAAATCAGGTAGGTGAGCTTCAGCTCCTCACCTTCCCTCCTCTCCTCTAAATCCAATCCCCAAGCATCATCTCCAGCTCTGTAGCAGACTACATGTTATGGTCTCTCCTCATTCTCTGCCCCAGTTTCAGAGTAACTAAGCAGATCCTAGTGGAACACCTTGATTTGTTCCCTCTCGTAGTCCTCTTCAGTGCCTTCTTTCTAGCCTAGTCCCACTGTTAAGTATCAGCTACCAATACCTAAAAATACATTGTACCAGGAACTTTCAGTGGCTTCACCTAGCCGGATACCAGATGCATTCTCTCCTAGGCAACTCATTGCCACCCCATTCTGCTAAGAACCAGGTAAGACAACAACAAAAAACAAAACAAACAAAAAAAAAAGCAAACCAAGAAAAGTTATCTAGAGAAAAGAGAAAAGAGGCAGTTTTAGTTACTATCTCAATAGTTGTGGAAAAGGCATTTGACAAAACCCAACAGAGAATGTTTGTCTGACTGGAAATGAATAAACACTTAAAGTTAACACTTTCCTTCCAAGTGAGATGTTGTCATCTGCTCAACTTCAGTTTTAGTGAAATAAAGGGCCAGGACATGGACACTGGGTTATGTCACAAATGGGAGATGCATTTGCTTTCTTGCCTTTTATGGTGCCTTTTATTTTATTTTCTTGCCCTGGTCGGTGGCTGTCATCTGCATTGAGTAGAAGTGGGCAGAATGGACATTCATACCTGGTCTCCACCTCTGGGGGAGTGCTTCGCTCTTTGTACACTGGGAATGAAGTTAGCTGCAGGTGTCTCACAGATGGTCTCGTCAGGTTGAGAAAATCCCTTTCACCTCCAGTTAGATGAACATTCTTATGAAGTGGTGTTGGTTTTTGTCAAATGCCTTTTCCACAGCTATGAGAGAATAACTAAAAATACCTCTTATTCTATCAACATGATATGCTTCATTGATTTGTTGTTTTATTTTTGAATGTTGAAACCATACTTGCATTCCTAAATTAAATCCCACTCCATCATAGTATGAATAAAAAACCACCCACCCACCCACAAAAGACAAGACCTGATACCAGAACTGAGAATTACAATCATCCCAAAAACATATGACTAGATGCCAATGTAAATGCACAATTGATAKGTAATAGCTAGGGCAATATGTCCCCACTGGAGCCCAGTAAACCTACTATTCTCCTGCACCATGTCTGCCTGCATGCTGCCATGCTTCCCACAATCAAGATACTGGACTAAACCTCTGAAACTGTAAGCCAGTCCTAATATAATGTTTTCCTTTATGAAATTGCTGTGGTCATGTTTCCTATTCACAGCAATGCAAAGCCAAACTAAGACAATATCTGAATTCTCAATGGATATTTTCCAAAGGCAGAAGGACTGGGACAAATATTCTACAAACTTTAAGAGACCTTAGATGTCAGCTAAGACAACTATACCTAGCAAAACTATTAATAACAATAGATGGAGAAAGATAGACGCTCCAAAACAAAATTAAATTTAAACATTTTCTACCTACGAATCCAGCCCTGCAGAAGGCACTAAAGAAAACTTCAACCTGAAGAGATTAATAACACACACACACACACACACAGAGAGAGACACNGAGAGACACAGACACAGACACACACACACACATACACACACACACACACACACACACACACACCACACACACACACACACACACACACACACACACCAAAAACAAAACCTCAAAAAGAATAAATAATCCTAGGTCCCAAAATAAAGAGGTAGGGAAAAAATACACATCCAAAACAAAATAACAGAAATCAACAAACAATGCTCACTGATAAATCTGAATATTAATAATCTCAATTCCCCAATAAAAAGAAACATATTAAATGAACAACCTCTCATCAACCTGTATAGATCTTGTCTGCTGGACCTGGAATCTGAGTACCTCAAAGAATGGAGCCAACTACAGGCTAATGCTATAGACCACCTTACTTCAGTTTCATTGTACTCTTATACATGGGTATAACAAAGAAAGCAACAATCCAAGGAGTTTAGAAAAATCACGATCAGAAAAAAATGTAAATAAACACCAGTAAACACATACTAAATATGAACAGAGCAGCCCTTTCCCAGAAGTTTCTCAGGACAGACCAATTTAAACGCAATTGCTTGGCATGTACTATAGATTATATCTGGAAAAGAATGAAAGTAAAGTAGAAGGACATATCCAGATTCAGGGTACACTGACCATATTGGGGTCTACAGCTATGATCTGACATCCAACAAAAATAAATGTCTTATAAATTTAATGTGAATATTGATCATAGGAGGGAGGCATCAAATCACATCTAAGAACAATCCAGGGAACAAAATGCACCTAAGGTAAAAGGCCTTCTGCCTTTTTCCCTGGAGCCTCTCTCAAAGTTCCCCCAAGGCACTGTCAACTATGCTTCCTTCTTTTGACTGTTCCAACAAAAAGAATATAAAAACAGGATCCACCCTTCTGATGCATCCAAGAAACACATCTTAATATCAAGAATGATAGATATCATCACAGGTAGAAAGGACAGGAAAAGATATTCTATGCAACTGGACCTAAGAAGCAAGCCAGTGTATCCATTTTAATATCTGACAAAACAGACTTCAAACCAAAACTTACCAGAAGAGATGCAGAAGGGTATGACATATTCATCAAAGAAAAAATACCCAGAGGAAAATGCAAATCTTAACATCTATGCTTCAAGCACAGGTCATCAAAGTTCATGAAAGAAATACTGTTGTAATTTGCATAACATATTGACCCCACACAACAATAGTGGGTGATTTCAGTACCCCACTCTTGAGAATAGATGGGTCAACCAGAAAAAAACTAAACAGAGAAATGCTAGAGCTAACTCACATCATAAAACAAATGGACTTAACAGATATTTACAGAACATTTTGCCCAAACAGAAAGAAATACCATCTTCTCAATACCTCATGGAACTTTCTCCAAAATTGACCACAGACTTAGATACAAATCAAGTCTCCACAGATACAAAATAAAATTGAAATAATACCCTGCATCCTACCTGACCACCATGGGTTACAGCTAGGTATCAAAAACAACAGAAACAACAGAAAGCTCAGAAAATCATGGAGACTCAACAACTCTCTAGTGAATGAAAAATGCATCAAAAGAGAAATTAAGAAAGAATTAAAAACATTATAAATATGAATTAAAATGAATATGACAAAATACCCGAACTTATGGGATACATTGAAGGTAGTTCTAAGAGGCAAGTTTATAGCAAAAGAAAAAAGGGTGCTTATATAAATAAATTGAAGAGATCTCATACTCGTTACTTACCAGCACACCTGAAAGGCCTAGATAAAAAGAGACTTCATACCTAAAGGAGTATGTGACAAGAAATAATCAAATTCAGGGCAGAAATCGAAACATAGAAACAGAAAAAATACAAAGAATCAGTAAAACAAAGGCTTATTTCATTGAGAAAATCAATAAAGAGGACAAACTCTTATGGAAATTAACTGAAAGGCAGAGATATCCAAATTAATAAAATGTGAGTGAAGAGGGAGATGTAACAACAGATACTGAGAAAATCCAAAGAATAGTAAGGACATATTTTTTAAAATCTGTATTTCACCAAATTGGAAAATCTAACAAAACAAAAGAAAAAGATAATTCTCATGATAGGTACCACCTACAAAAATTAAATCAAGGTAAGATAAGAAATTTAAACATACCTATAATCCCTATAAAAATAGACATAGTAAATAAAAGTCTCCCAACCAAAAAAAGGGGGAGGTTTGTCAAAATAGTTTTGGCACAGAAGTCTACCAAACTTTCACAGATATGTTAATGTCAATACTCTTCAAAATACTGCACAATTTATAAACAGATAGAAACAGAAGAAATATTGTTCAGTCAATTTTATGAAGGCCACAGATACCCTGATACCCAAACTGCATAAAGATTCAATGAAGAAAGAGAATTACAGAGTAATTTTCCTTATGAACATAGATGAGAAAATACACAACAAAATACTTGCAAACTGAATCCAAAAACAGACCAAAAGGATCATCCTCCATGACCAAGTAGACTTCATCCCAGAGAAAAAGATGGATGGTTCAATATACGTAAATCTATAAATGTAATCTGCCAAATCAAAAAATTAAAGAAAAAGCCCTCATAGATGCAGAAAGACATTTGACAAACTCTAACACCCCTTCATGATAAAAGTCCTAGAGAGAGCAGGGATACATAATAAAGACAGGGAGCGTATAACAAGTTCACAGGCAACATTAATTTAAATGGAGAGAAACTCAAAGCAGTTCCACTGTAATCAAAAATAAGACAATGTTTTTTACTTTCCTTACCTGTATACAGTACTTGATGTCAAGCTAAAGCAACAACACTATTAAAGGATATCGAGGAGATACAAATAGCAAAGGAAGAAGTCATAGTATCTTTATTTTCAGATGTTATGGTAGTTTATTAAGTAAACTTAAAAATTCTTCCAGGAAACTCCTACAGTTGATAATTACTTTCAGGATTGTAGCAGGAATCAAGTCATAATAGATCAGTAGCCTTCCTGTAACAAATCACAATGGACTGAAAAAGAAATATGCAAAATAATTACCTTCATAATAGCCTCAAAAAATATAACACAGCCTCAGGTAACTAACCAAGCAAGTAAAAGACTTGTATGATTAAAAACTTTAAGACACTAAAGAAAGAAATAGAAGACCTCAGAAGATGGGAAGATCTCCCATGCTCGTGGATTGGGATATAGCAAAAATGGCCATCCAAAACCAATCTATAAATTCAATGCAACCCCCATCAAACTTTCAACACAATTCTTCAAAGATCTTGAAAGGACAATTTTCAGGTTCATATAGAAATAGGAAAGAACAAAACAACCTCAGAGAGCTAAAACACAATCCTGAATAATCAAAGAACTTCTGGAGGTATCACCACTCCCAACCTCAAATTCTTCTACAGAGTTATAGTAATAAGAAAAGCAGGTTTTGGCACAAAAAAAAAAAAAAAAAGATTGATGGAATTGAATAAAAGGTTCAGTCACGAATCCACACACCGAAGGACACCTGTTCTGTTTTGTTTTGTTTTATAAAAATGACAGAAATTCACACTAGAAAAAAAAGATAGCATCTTAAAGAAATGGTGCTGATCAAACTAGACAGCTACATCTATAAGAATCTAAATAGATCCATACTTATCACCCTGCCTCAAACTCAACTCCAAATGGATCAATCACCTGAACATACAAGCAGATACACTGAATCTAATAGAGGGGAAATTTGAACTTAGAAGGCACTGGAAAAGACTTTCTGAATAAAACAGTTAATACAGGCACTAAGATCAACAATTAATAAATGGGACCTCATGAAACTTAAAAACTTCTGCATAGCAAAGGGTACTATCATTAGGATAATGCAGCAGCCTACAGAAAGGGAAATGATTTTTTTTTACCAGCTACACATAGAGGGCTAATATGAAAATAATATAAAGAACTCAAAAACACTGAATATCAAGAAAACAAAGAACTCAATTAAAAAGGAAGTATAGTCATAAACAGAATTCTTAAAACAAGAAACACAAACAGCTGAGAAACAGTTAAAGAAATGTTCAACATCCTTATCCGTCAGGGAAATGCAAATCAAAACTATATTGGGAGTCCATCTTACGGCCCCTCAAAATGACTAAGATCAATAAAGCAAATGACGGCTCATGCTGTCGAGACCATAGAGCAAGGAGAACACTCATCCATTGCTGGCAGACATGCAAACTTGCACAGTCACTACAGAAATCAGTGCGGCCTGATGAAAAGGGACAGTGCCACTGGTCCAGGAGTGTAAAGTGTTTGGCCATGAAATTATTTTCCACACCATGGATTTGAAATTTAAAAAAGAAGTGAGTGTGGTGAAGGGAGCACCGAATGTTCTGTGAGTAAAGGCTGGAGAGAATGAGAGAGAGGCAGATAACCTGACTTTTGGATCTGGAGAGATGATCACAACAATGAGCAGGGACTGGTGAGGTGGAGGAATGAGATCTTCAGGGAGAAATGATGCCTTTTGGGAGACAGACAAGCAGCTAAGCTGGCAAAATTAGAAGCCTTCTGGAAACGAAGCCAGGGAGTAGACTACTCCTGATACGATTAGCTCATTGGCCACATGAGGAATTGACCTGTGGGTCATCATGTCCATCCACATCCAGCCAGCTCGAGCTTCCTCACTTTGCCAAGCACATGTAAATTATTTCTGAAGAGTACAACCTCCCTTCCTCTCTCAAAATGATGGTGAAAGTGTGGGTATAGGAGGAAATATTTAGTGCCTCATGAACTTGGAGGAATTGGGCAGTTTTATATTTTTATACACACACACACACACACACACACACACATGTATGCGTGCACACATCTATACAAACGCAAACACCAAACCCTTCAAATTTAGAAAAAATAATTCCTGAAGGACAATCACCTTAGTTCTTACAGATAGTGATAAGGAAAAATTGAAAAGGAATGGAAGCTAAAAGGAACATACATTTATTAACACTGAACTATAATATAAAATTTTGTAGCTTCCTACTAGCTAATTATAAAGGAAGAAATCATCTACTTTTTCCACGTGGAAAATTGCAGGTCAGAAAAATTAAATATCTTGCCGGAAATTACCAAGTTAATTGTAACAATAAAGACAGCCAAATACTGAACACTGTACTACATGCCAAGTAATTTTAAATAATTTCACCCATAATTACCTTCAATCATAACTACACTTGTCCTTCAGTATCCACTGGGATGAATCCAGTACCCTCTGTGGACTCAAAAATCCACAGATGCTCAAGTCCTTTATATAAATGGGAGAGTATTTGCATATCACCTCTGCACATTCTCTTCTGTACTAAATAGTCTCTAGATTGCTTATAGTCAGTACAATGCAAATGGTTCATAAATACTTGTGCTGTATTGTTGAGGAAATAATGACAAAAAAGTCTGTGCATATTTAGTATAGATATAACCTATTCTTCATATAGGTTTTGATGCACAATTGGGTGAATAGATGAGGAGATCAGAGATACGGAGGGTCTATGGTACCTATTGTTACCAGTAATTTTTCCTATTCACCCTCACTTATGTCGTTCCTAGAAGTTATTGTTATTATTGTTCTCAATATAAAAGATGGATGAGCAAGCCCATTCAGTCAGTCAACAGGTTCTCCAGTACAGGAGTGAGGATTAAAAATAAAGAAACTCTTAAGAGAATACAAATGTCAGCCAAGACTACTTTACCCAGCAAAACTCTCAATCAACATAGAAGGAGAAATCAAAATATTCCATGACAAGACCAAATTTACACAATATCTTTCCACAAACCCAGCCCTACAAAGGATAATAGGAGGA
>BDUI01033748.1:13185-25011 GCA_002335545.1 Apodemus speciosus | reverse complement strand
CATAAAATGGCAACTTTTTACTCTTTATATTCACACTGATATATTTTCTCATCGTTACTTTAAGAGTTTTCCATCACTACTAAAATGCTGATATTTCTTCTACTGAATTATCACCACCCAGTAACAAGGATATTAAGCACAAAAAGAACTTCTGAAACTAGAGTTTCTTCAAACCACCCACACAGTAATTCTGTTATTTATAAACTTTGTTTTCAAAATGTGTTTGAAATTCTTGGTTGAAAGAATATTTATGCATACATATTTCCAAACTGCTTTATTGGTCTATTTCTTCCTTCCATGGAATGTTTTGAAACTATTTTATATAATTATAAAATTAAGGTGTATATAGTCACAGAAATGTTCCCAGTACAATGAATAACTAAATATGCTATAAAATATCTCTTGATTCTTTTTTTAAATTTTTTAAATCTTTATTTTTTAATATTTTTATTGGATATATTCTTTATTTACATTTCATCTCTTACAGTTATCACCTTTCTCTTCTTTTTGTCACATAAACTTCTTGAAAGATGTGTTCTGGGTTATTCATTCCAAGTCAACTCATTCATTGCATAAGCAATTGCTGCTCCCACCTCCTTTTCTGCCCTTACAAATTTACTCTTGAGTACAACAATACTGCTGGTCTTTTTGTGAATGATCTCTGTTCACAGTTCAGCTGTGTGCACGTGTCACCCTTTCTTAAACTGATTCAGGTTCATTTATAAGTATACTTCTSTCTTGTCGGTTTGTGATACTTTGTTTTTTTGAGAAGCTAGTCTTCAGGGCACACRCTTCATGTGMCTTTTCTTTGGATCTCTTSGTAGGCTTTCTTGTCCTTTCATTGAGCTCTTACACATGAGTTCAAGGCTATCTATTTTGTATGTTAKGTCTGGTTCTATCACCCAGTACCTCATCCTTCCAGAAATAAAACACAGATTCAAAATATATTACAAATACCCTGTCCATATAGTTAGGCTCTTCTCTGACTTGATTGTAACTTAACCCATTTATTTTAACCTACATTCTGTCATATGGCTGGCTATCTGACACATYAAATCTTCCTGGGAGAATCTATGACTTGTCTSTAGCCCAGAATTCTTTCTGCCTGCCAGGTGTCCCACCTCCTATTTCTTGCCTCAGCCATAGGACGTCAGATTTATTATTGACAGGTGCAACATCCATACAGACTGAAAGTATTCTCTCTACAATCTATATGCCAGAAGCCCTAAAAATATTCACCATCTAAAGATCTTAAAGATCTCAAAATCTATACCCAAAATTATTCTGTAAAACTCAGAGAATTATAAAATTGATGCTGAATCTTTGAATGATTATGTATGATTTATCTATTATTTTGCTTTCTAGAGGAGTAGCCATTGAAATGAATATTTTCAGAGATACAKTAAAGAATCATCTACTCAACAAGATCTAACAGATCAAGAATTTGAAATAGAAAAGAGGAGTAGAAACAAACWAAGGTGATAACTCTGACTTTGGACCTGTTAACGAYGGCTCTTAAGTCTTCTCAAATATAAACAAGGAGGTTCTATCTTTCACCATGAGCAGACATTGAATGAAGGTTAATAACCTTGAGAAATATGTATCCTTTTTATCAGAAGGAATTCTTAAATAAGTATCAGTTGTCCTTGGTCAACTTGGTCCTTAGTCCTTAGTCCTTGGTCTTAACAACAGAGTAGCTAACAATTTTCCTAAGAGTTAGACAAAAGAATGTTTYGTTTTTCAAGGATAACATGGAAAGATCAAGTAGTTCATTTCAGATTATGAGGCCCGCCTCATGTATCAAACCTAGCTGAGATTGTCTGGAACTTATGTAAGCTATTTTCCAGTAAAGTCTTAAAAACAGTTAGTAAGAGAAATTTCCCCAATAGTGCAGCAGTTGAAGAAGGAACTTATATTATTTCTACCAAGTCCATATTCTCTACACCTTCTCCTAGAATCAATATTATTCTAATTGATCATAAACATGGCAAGTGAAACACACCATACCACTGTCCAGTCTGGTTCATTTTTAGAATATCATCCTCAGAATGAAAGGGCACAATCTATCCATTTGCAATAAACAAAGCTGACAAGAGAGTAGTAAAAGACTCTCCAGTGTTTCACATGGGGATTAAATTATTTCTTTTCAGACTGCACTGCTTAGCATATACCTACCTTTGCCGTTACTGATGGTGACATTGTTCTTTCACATTAAGAGATATATTCACCAAGTAGCAATCATAAATTAAACCTCAGTGATGTTTYGCTCTGTGCAAAAGTATTTCTTCTCAGACAACAGGMAACCCAGAGCCACAGGAACTACAAATATAGAGAAAGTCTCATTTGAGAAATGACAAAGAGAATACATTTATTATCATTCCTGGATTTGAAAACRTGCATATTATACCCACTGAGACAAAAAGAAGCACTACAAAATGATAATTACTTTGAAATACATTCTGTAYTGTGGAACATAGAGAYAAYGAACAACATCACTTTAAAATATGATTTTCAAAATGATATGGTATRTACAAGTTGAAAACTGAATTCTTTTGTAGTTCTTTTACAATATTCCAAAGGTATTTCTATTTGCTCCCATGGTCATTCATATTTAGTGATTTTTCAATATAAAGATTCTTCTTTACTTGTTTTTTGAAAGATGTCATGACATTTAAAATATATTTCAAAGAGGTTTTTATTTTCTTTCATGTATGTGACTGTTTGCCTGCATGTATGTATATGCATCAAGTATGTGTCTGGTGACCTTGCAGGTGAKAGGAGGGCATCATATTACAAGGAAYTAGAGTTTTAAGTGGTWATGAAATACCATCTGGGTACTGGGACATGAGYCTGTGTCACTTGTAAGAGGAACAAATGATMTTAACCACAGAGTCATCRTTTCAACACCTGCTGGAAATTTTACTTAAGTCRTTCAAGTTTAGTTTTTGAGATTTTAARCATTACTACTCTATACATTATGTCCTCACCTCCCTTACCTCCTACAGCATCTCTGCTGCCTCGCCCACACTTATAGCAKATAACTTAGCTCTCTTCCTCTTACCCACTGCAGTGATGTTTCCTGAGCCTTCACTGTAAAAGTTATGTTGGAAAAAAGACCAACAGTCAGTAAGTAGCTCCCTAYATTTTGGTGAGTTTTTGCATTCCTGAAATGGTCTTCATCCTCTTCAACAATAATCTTTGATAATGGATCATGAATATACTTATCAAGGAAAGTGGGTTATAAGTCTTTGTCTCTGGAATTAGCTCTCTCCCAAGTACACATGACAATCTTACTAGTCAACAATTATCTCTTGTTCTYCATGTACAWCTAATTTCYATTTCACTCAAAACTAAATAAGCATTTCACTACACTTGATGTCTGAGAATGCAAAACACAAACAGAATATGAACTAGACRTTAATGCCACACAAATAAATGATTTGGGAATCAACTTGTGACTKAGTTGACAATGAATATATTTTAAAAATATGATTATGTGAACATRGTAAATTAATACATATGCTACTACATATCAAATTAATCTTTTAAATGTATTCTTCTGCAGGGTTCTGTTTGAATTTGTATTGGCCATACTGGTGAAATTTGGATGTCTCAGATTCTACTGACAGCATACTTTGTATATCTTCACAATGCTAAGCTTTTCCTTTCTTCTGACCCCACAGTCCTTAGCAGTTAGCAATAACCTGATGTCTTAGAAAATAAATGCTTATATCATAGAAACTGAAAGGAAGGTAGTACTTCACACTTCAGATTTTAATAACCACTCTAAAATGGCATCTTCAGCAGTTAACAACCCATCTCCTAAGGGWTGCAGACATAATTGACTATTTCCATAGTACTCTTGCCAATTCAGTCCAATTCTGGCAGTTCTGGCTCACAGTGATCGCATTTTACAGCTCACTTCTCATGTACAGAGTCCTCACATTCTCTTTTATGTAGACCACACACATTCCATCTGAAAAATTATATTTTCTTATTACCCTAACTGTAGCCACATCTCATTCAATTCATTACAGAATGTGAATAATGACAGSTGAATTAATGTACAGGTTAATGAAATGTGTAGCATTCACACATATTTTATAAGCATTCAAATTTTAGATAATGGTCCCAAATTTATAGAGTCTGTATTTCTTTGATATTTTTAAAAAAAAAAAAACTTTTGTTACTGGGGGTGTAAATATGTATGATACATTTATGAGTATGAGCATGTGGCCATTAGCACATTTAGGGAGGTTTGATGGCAATTTCAGAGTACATTCTCTCTTTCTATCTTGTTGACCAAGTCTCATTGTAATCTCTGTACTTCTAWTGTTTTTTATTCCATGTCAGCTAGCCTTGCAATCTTTGGGCCAGTTATGTCTTCCCATCTTGCCTTACCACAACAAWACAAATACTATAGATGTGCATCACCATATCTAGATATTTGTAGACCCTTGAGGACCAAATTTTTGTCATCAAGCTGTGTGCCAAGTACTCTAAATTGTGAGGCCATCTCACAGATCTGCTGACCTTTGCTTTTAAMAGCAATATATGCTATATCCCTTTGTAAGAACTACCATAGTAAAATACAAYAAAGTGCCTTAAATAACAGAGTTGTGAGGAAATTTCTTTCAACTTGACACAAGTAATGTTATCTTGGAAGAGGAAACTCAATTGAGACAATATCTCCACTTAGACTGTTTGTACACAAGTCTGCAGTGCATCTTCTTTTTTTTTCTACTTCTTTCTTTTTAATTTTTTTTTAATTTTTAATTTTTTAATTTTCTATATTCTTAGTTTACATTCCAAAGGCTTTCACTTTTCCCRATTCCCCCCTCACCATATGTCCCATAAGTCCTCTTCCCTCCACCCATTCCCCTCCCATTTCTCTGTCCTGGTACTACCCTATACGGGTAAGCTCAGCTCACTCTGGGAAGTACTATTTCTGGTTAAGAATTGTATTTAAAAAAAAAAGTCAGTAATCAAACCATGGAAACATGCCCTTTGCTTTAGTTCCTGCTTCCAAGTTCCTGCCTTGTGTTTCTGCCCTGATTTATCTCAGTGATGGGATGTGAGCAGCGAATTATAAGCTAAAAGAAAACTTTTAGTCCCCATGACACTATTGTTAACTTTTCTTTTTTTTTAAAAAAAAAAAAGGATTCATTTTTATTTATATGAGTACACTGTAACTGTCTTCWGACACATTCCAGAAGAGTGCATCAGATTCCATTACAGGTGGTTGTGATTTAACATGCTAGGAACTGAATTAAGGACCTCTGGAAGAGCAGTCAGTGCTCTTAAATGTTAAGCCATCTAGTCACAATGTTTTATCACAGTAATAGAAACTGGAACTAAAAGAAACATAAACTTAAGGCTTGGAAATTAGAAATCAACAAGCTTGGTTTTGTGTGTTTGTTTGKHTGGTTGGTTTTGGTTTTTTTGTTGTTTTGCTTTTTTATTTTTCCAGAGTTCCATCTCTTCATTAGAGATGATAACAAATGCAAACTGTACCTTCACCTGATCATTTATCTGAGAGTGTCTGTTTCCTAGACGTGTCTTTGTGTCAAGAAATAAATACAATTTTATTATGATTGTCTTTGGGTTTCTATTGCAGTGAAGAGACATCATGACCAAAGCAACCCTCATAAAGAACAATCCTTAATTGGGACTGGCTTACAGTTTCAGGGGTTTAGYGCACTATTTTTCTGGGAGGAGAAATGGCAGCATCCAGGCCAACATGGTACTGAAGAAGAGTCTGAAATTTCTACATTTTGATCCATAGACAGCAGAAGGAGACATTGTACTACAATGGATATAGCTTGAACTATTAGGACTTCTAAACCTACCTCCTCAGCAACACACTTAATACCACCCAAAGTCATACAAGACCATACATCCTAATTATGCCCCTCACTATGGCTAAACAAACACRTAAGTATATAGGACCCATTGCTTTTCAAGCCACCACAAAGACTCACCTTAGTGATTGAATCTATCCTTGATTAGCTCTTCAAATTACTATCTATTATAGTCACTATTTGAAATATTGGGAATCAGGATTTTAATGTAAGTTTTAGATAACAGAACATGTACTTGCCTTTGAATTGCTCTAATAAGTCATTCTCCAAATCATTTTTCTGCTGACTTAAGCTTGTCTATGTCTGTCCCTCTGGTTTTCACTGTTTATTTTCTTCTTTAATATAGAGAATTGAATGTCACTGTACCTCTTCTTGCCTGGGTAGCAATGATTTTTTTTGTTTAGCCTTTCATTGCTTTCTCTACATTGAAACATAATAGCTATTGAGTGATATTTAAATAGTAGCTTCTTCCATTTTCCCACAAAGCAAAAACCCTTATTATGGTCTATAATCGATTCTCAATGCTGAATAAAGTATACATCAAATATTAAAGTTATTATTAAATTTTTAATCATGTTTTGGGCATGGTTTGTTATTGAAAAGCAGAGTGTGTTTTATCTGAATCCTGAATCTCATGTAGCACCCAAAACATTATGTTTGCTTAATGATAAGTGTATACCTCTTTCTGATTAAAATATATCTATGTGACTACTTAAAACACATTCCAGTTCTTAAAGTTATGTCAGACATATTATTTTGTCAGGATTATACATTAGAGATTTATTTTTGCTGTAGTCTTAATAATGCCCTCTGAATCACATGTTAAAATTATTCTTCATTTTAATAGTGTGAGGAGAGGAGATCTTGAGGAGGTAATTAAGTGACAGTATACCATGCTCATGAATGAAGAAAGTCATTACCAAAAGAATGTTTTAGTTATCATAGGCATTGTTATTGATCAGAGGGTAAGTTTGTCTTKCACCTAGCCCTAAATTATGCAAATTGTTCTGTGTTCTTTCCCCATACCCCTTTTCTTTTCCTATGTTTTTCTTCCATTCTTTCTTTTTTTCTCATATTTTCCACCATGTTGTGATTTCTGCCATTACGTGAAAATAATAATAAAGTCCCTATGATATATTTTCCTCATTCCAGGATGTCCCAGTTTAACAACCATGATCTAAGTAAACATTTGTTCATAGATTCTCCAATCAGCAGTATTCCATAAAACAACAAAAATAGGTTAACATATTCTCTTCCTTGTACATGTCTGATATTATTATTGTACCTATAATACTAGCAATAATATCTTCAGAATTTAGTGTTAAATGGAGGTCAAAGTAACAGTTCTATCTGGATAAAAAAGGAAAGTCAATTCTTTAATATTAATTATTTTCCTCAAACAGTGCAATGAGTCTTAATAAATTATTCACCTTAGTACCTGTCGAAGCTGCTTATCTTCATTAAGTTTCAATGAGAATGAAAGACACATTAGAGAATTATGTGAAGAAAGAGTGATATAATGCACATGAAAAGTGATTTATTGTGGAATAAAATGAGGTATCACAGAAGACCAGAAAAGTGTTAGCTAAAATTTGAGAACACATATCTTTGTGCATTAGTATGAGAAAGGAACTAAAGAAATGCAAAGATAGCAGGGAATACAAAGAACTATAGAGATGGATACATAGTTTTCAGAGATGAAGATTTTGAATAGAATAATATAAACACTTTTGCAATGAACCAAAGACTATAGCAAACTTAGAGCCTCTTAGATATTATCTAGTGTAATAGTGTCACATCAAACAAAGCTTGGGCTAATTATTTATATCATATATGTTWATGTGTGTCTATGCATGGAAAGAAGTAAATAATAAAATTGTTATCCTAAATTCCCAAATATCATATATTATGTTTCCTATGGCCCATTCCTAAAAAAAATAATTTTTATGTATAATTTGATAAAAAAATACGTTAAGTGTAACATGGTCCCAATGAAAATGTATAGATTCTCACTAGATTTAATACACACTAGCTACATTGTGCTAAACAGAGAAAAGTTAGGTTCTAATAGGTATTAATTATATATTTTACCCTTGTTTTTCAACACAAAGTATGAGCATACAGACAAATATAAGGAAAAGGAAACCCCAAAGCATAGTAGATGGCACTAAAATAATTAGAAAAGCAAAAAGGTAAAGGTACATAGGATACCATTTAATTATATATATATATATCAAAGTGAGTCTGTAAATTCAGTTTACTCTGAACATACAGATATTTTTATGGTGTGTTTGTGAGTAAAGTTGACAAGAATTTGAAGCATTGAGGTTCCATATCCTAAGTGATGGATAAGATGATATAAGGCCTGACTAAAACTGCTCTCTTATAAACTCAGGCTGGCTATGGTTGGGGAGGGGCAGGCGAGGTGAGCATCCATATCCTTCTGCTTTAAGAAATAGCATGATTTCTGAGCTGTACAGGGTCTGTTKGGAAAGAGGTTAACAGGCCTGGCTCTGTACTTTCAGCTTGCTGARAAACTGYATGATCTAGGCTTCCGCAAAATTCCTTAMTGATCTCTCAAYAGAAGGAAGAAGAAACAAAAATGCCCACAAAGTAGAGAGGAGTTTTTGGTAATATGTCTCGCCATGGTCTTCTAATGATGATGATTTATATTGTGGTTCTAATAAGCATTATTATAGAGGAAGAAGCAAGAGAAGTCAATTCACTGAGATCTGCTCCATTCATCTTGGGATCTCTAAGGTGTATCTAAAAAGCCTATTCAAATATCTGACAGTGCTGCATCTTATGGATTCATATAATTTTTCTCTTTTGTTGATGTCTTGGTATACCCCTAATTCTGCAAAAGCTTGTCATTGAAGTTACTATCTGCAGAATTCCAGCATGTGTCTGTTGTGTTTGTACTGGCACAGATGTGAATAAATGCACATACRTTAAATATTCATTTATATAATATATTAGGCATTTTTAGATATCATAATTTAATTCTTTAGAAAGAAATGTCAGATTGCTGAAATATTTAATAATTTTTTGATAAACATTCAAGCGTAGTTCAGCTCTTTTCTCCCCTACATATCATGTTCAGTGATGCTTAAAATGCAACTTCTGCAAATTTGTCAGTGGATTTTTTTCTAAATAACATTGTGTTTAGTAAGTCATGATGATGCATTGATTCAAATGGCATTGCTTTCATTGTTTAAAATAAAAATATTCACTTAGGACACAGATCAACACAGCAGATTTACTATAAATTATTTTAAATATATTAATTATTGCATGATAGAATCTGAATGTTTGTGTCTCCTGATATTAGCATTAAAATATCTATCCTAATATTTATTTCATATCAGATCATGTGAGTAGAAGTTGTGCAATATTTTAAACAAATTGTATCAGTTTAATTTATTCTGATAGTGAACTCATTTCTATTAGCTTCAAGACTATTTCAAATATTAGCTACTTTTTGCTTTTTAAATACTTGTTTTTTGAGACAGGATTGTAGGTATCCCACTCTAATATGAAAATCGCTATGAAGTCAAGAATACCTTTTAACATCTGATCCTTCTGCCTCCAGTTCTGAGTACTGGGATTCTGTGCCAGCATGGTTTCGTTTTGCAGTCATAAAGCCCAGAGAATTATGTATTCTTGACTAGCATTGTACTAATTATACTTTATTCCCCAGACCCGTATGTTTTTTAATAGATGAGAGAAATATGAAATAAGAATTATATGAGTGTGCATATATATATATATATGCATGTGTGTGCATGTGTGCATATATATGTATGTATATATATGTTGTATATTTGTTGACACAATGTACTTTAATTTATATGAAATTTGTGTTTAAAGACATTAAAAATTGTCTTATACTTTTGTTATAAAGCACAACTTTTGAGTAGTCACATTCTTGAAAAGTACAGACATAGGAATGGTTCATGCACATTTATTTCTGAATTTAAATCATGTTTTACCCATATGGCTTTAGGAAGATAATAAATAACACTTAGCCATGTTTTCCTCATYCATCAAATACTGAAGATAACATAACTTTAGCCTTAAGACATAGAGTGTATAAATAGTAAGTCATGAGTTTACATATGCATAAATGATCTTTATTACTATGTAAGTGGACTTCACTTAAGTCTATCTTTCAATTAGCTAATAAATAAAATTTCACCTAAAGTATGCTYCATTCATCATTTTTAAGCCAGCAATTCAATTCTTGGTGAGAGGATGGTTGGGAGAAGTGAACTGAATCATGCTGAGAGTGTAGGTGAGGTGTGTAGGGTGGGAATCACTGGATGTTCTAGTCCTAGGTCTTCTGCTGACATTGGCTCTGCCTAGACTTGCATTCAGGGTACAAGGCATTGAGAAGAGCAATAAGTCCATGGTGTTTTCCTGTTATGTATCCATTATAGCCTGGTATATCTAATAATACCAGACCCGTACCTCTGGAACCTTGGAATCATTTTGGTGTTTAGACCTAGATCCTTGGCTCCTTTTCAGGATCTAGAAGCTGGCAAGCTAAAGAGGTCTATGACATATTGGACTTCCTCAGTCCTTCAATCCTTACTAAATAAATATTACCAGTGATTTCCACACAGTTGTAAATGTGAGTATATTTGTATATACATTGGTGAAAAGAGTGAACAAACTATCAGAGTTAGATAAACATTACTTTCATGAACATTATTATTCAAACATTATTATTATATTCAATTTTATAATTTTAATCTCAAATCGATTACCTTGGGCTAGACTTCTCCAAGTCTATGAAAGCAAAAGCCTATATTCACAAAGTAATTATATGATTAGAGTAATATGAAACCAAAGCAGAAACCCCGGATCAGCATTAAAGTTTTCTACAACAAATTATCCCAGAAACTCATTGACAATTTTAACTAAATAATTACTAAATGCCTTTCTTTCTGTAATAAATACATGACATTTCAGGAATAAAATAATACAACCTGATCTCATATTGAATCATTTTAGGGTAAGATGGAAATAATAGAAAGAATATTTTGYGGAGTATTTGGAAATGATTTTGGATTACATACAAAATTAGCCCCAAATTATTTCTTCCTAGTGCAATTACATTTTGCTTATGGTTTCTCTGTATTCTGGAATTGTATTTATCTATTAAAATCATCATCAACAACAACAGATATGCTAAGGTAAGGTAGAGAAATCCCCAGAGACCTTAACTCTTCATAAAGAAGCCATGTGACTAAGGAGTAATGAGGACAAGAGAATTTTTACCCCCAGGGAAGAGCACACTAACTCATTTTCTTATAGCAAATGATCAATCTTGAACACATACATACAAGTAACAATACACAGTCTGAGCTGAGTGTACTTGTATTTAGGAATATATATGTACATATGTACATATACGTATATGTGCATAACAAAAATTAATGTTAAAAGAGACCATTATAGGACAGTCTACAGRGAAGAATGGCAATGATATAACTATATTCTAACMTCAAAACTAAAAGAAATAATAAAATGAAGTCTAAGTGGAACATTCAAATGCTGCATTGCTAAGATCTTGCTGTGTGCAACCATCCTTTTGGGCAGCTGACGTGTGAAGAGGTTTGGTAATAGAGAGTATCAGACATGAGAGCTCTGAGAACCCAAAGCSAATTTCCAGTGAGCAGGAAACCTTAGCCCTCAGGAATGCTTTTCACACTTCTATTGCTTGTTTGCTTTCATCTATCAGTRTTGGCTAAAAATCTGCTGACTGTGAGTATGCCTRCTGCCAGACAAGAAGTAGAGCATGTTTTCCTCCTCTCTTCTGATTATAGGGTTGTCTTCTCCTCACCTGTCTTATTTGGGCATAGTTTTTTATGCAATCAGTTCCCTGATTTTTAAGCCTTGATTTACATGTGATGGAGGCCTGAACCAACATGATTTAATATAACTCTTCCTGTGGAAATCG
>BDUI01033696.1:12994-23452 GCA_002335545.1 Apodemus speciosus | reverse complement strand
GTTTTGTAACTGTATATGGGATGGATCACTAGGTGGGGTAGTCTGTGGATGGTCTTTCCCTCAGACTCTGCTCCACATTTAGTCTCCGTATTTCCTTATGTGGGTATTTTGTTCCCCCTTCTAAGAAGGACCAGAGTATCCATACTTTGTTCTTCCTTCTTCTTGGGCATCAGCTGATATGTGAATTGTGTCTTGAGTATTCCAAGCTTCTGGGCTAATATCCACTTATCAGTGAGAACATACCATGTGTGTTCTTTTGTGATTGGGTTACCTTACTTACAATATTTTCCAGTTCCACCCATTTGCCTAAGAATTTCATGAATTCATTGTTTTTAATAGCTGAGTAGTATTCCACTGTGTAAATATACCACATTTTCTGTATCCACTCCTCCATTGAGGGACATCTGGCTTCTTTCCAGCTTCTGGCTATTTTAAATAGGGCTGCTATGAACATAGTGGAGCATGCGTCCTTATTACATGCTGTAGACTCCTCTGGGTATATGCCCAGGAGTGATATAACAGGGTCCTCCAATAGTATTATGCCCAGTTTTCTGAGGAATCGCCAAACTGATTTCCAGAGTGATTGTACCAGCTTACAATCCCACCAGCAGTGGAGGAGTGTTCCTCTTTCTCCACATCCTCACCAGCACCTGCTGTCTCCTGAGTTTTTGATCTTAGCCATTCTGATTGGTGTGAGGTGAAATCTCAGGGTTATTTTGATTTGCATTTCCCTGATGACTAAGGATGTTGAACATTTCTTTAGGTACTTCTCAGCCATTCGATATTCCTCAGGTGAAAATTATTTGTTTAGCTCTGTACCCCATTTTTAATAGGGTTATTTGGCTCTCTGGAGGCTAACTTCTTGAGTTCTTTGTATATCTTGGATATTAGACCTCTGTCAGATGTAGGGTTGGTAAAGATCTTTCCCCAATTTGTTGGTTGCTGTTTTGTCCTTTTGACAGTATCCTTTGCCTTACAGAAACTTTGTAATCTTATAAGGTCCCATTTGTCAATTCTTGATCTTAGAGCATAAACTATTGGTGTTCTGTCCAGGAAAATTTACCCTGTGCTCATGTGCTCAAGGCTCTTCCCCACTTTCTTTTCTATTAGTTTCTGTGTATCTGGTTTTATGTGGAGGTCCTTGATCCACTTGGAGTTGAGCTTAGTACAAGGAGATAAGAATGGATTGATTTGCATTCTTCTGCATGCTAGCTGCTAGTTGAACCAGCACCATTTGTTGAAAGGCTGTCTTTTTTTCCACTGAATGGCCTTAGCTCCTTTGTCAAAGATCAAGTGACCAGAGCTGTGTGGGTTCATTTTTGGGTCTTCAATTATATTCCATTGATCTACCTGCTTGTCACTGTACCAATACCATGCAGTTTTTATCACTATTGCTGTGTAGTACTGCTTGAGGTCTGGGATACTGATTCCCCCAGAAGTTCTTTTATTGTTGAGAATAGTTTTACCCATCAGAATGGTTAAGATCAAAAACTCAAGTGACAGCACATGCTGGTAAGGATGTGGAGCAAAGGGAACATTCCTCCATTGCTGGTCGGATTGCAAACTGGTACAACCAATTTGTGAATCAATTTGGTGGCTTCTCAGAAAACTGAGAATAGTAGTTCTCTACCTCAAGACCCAACTATACCACTGCTGGGCATATACCCAAAAGATGTTCCATCATACCATAAGGACACTTGCTCAGCTATGCCCATAGCAGTTTTATTTTTAATAGCCAGAAACTAGAAACAACCCGGATGTCTCTCAACTGAAGAATGGAAAAAGAAAATATGGTTCATTTATACAATGGAAACTACCCAGCTATTAAAAACAAGGGGCGTCATGAAATCTGCAGGCAAATGGATGGARCTAGAAAACAACATCCCGAGTGAGGTAACAACAGCCCCAAAAGGACATGCATAGCATGTGCTCACTTATAAGTAGGTATTAGCTATAAAGCACAGGGTAACCATGTTACAATCTATGGACCCAAAGAAACTAAGTAACAAGGAGGGTCCAAAGGAGGATGCTTGAATCTCACTCAGAAGGGGAAATAAAAGAGACATTTAAGGTGGCAGGAGAGAGGGAATTGGTAGGGAGAGGGGATGGTGAGAGGGATGGGGGGCATCTCTAGGATGTGCCAGAGACCTGCGATGGGAGAGGCTCCAGGGAGTCTATGGGGGTGACTCTAGCTGTGACTCCTAGCAGTGGGAGAATAGGGATCCTGAAGCGGCCGCCTCCTGTAGCAAGTCAGGATAGTGGAGGGATAAGGATATCAAACCACCCATAAAACCTTCAATGCAAATTCTGTCCTGCTTAAAAGAAGTGCAAGGACAAAGATGGGGCAGAGACTGAGGGAATGGCCAACCAARGACTGCCCAACTTCAGACCCATGCCATGGGCAAGAACCAATCCTTGACACTAATGATATTCTGTTAGGCTTTCAGACAGGAGTCTAGCATAACTGTCCTCTGAGAGGCTCTACCCAGAGGCTGACCAAAACAGATACAGAAACCCACAGCCAAACATGAGAAKGTGTTCAAGAAGTCCTCTGAAAAAGTTGGGTGATGAATTGAGGAACTGGAAGAGGATAGGGACTCTGCAAGAAGACCAACAGAGTCAACTAACCTGGACACTTGGGGGCGCCCAAAGATCTATCCTCTAACCAAAAAGCATACCGGGGCTGGACCTATGCCCCCTGCACATATTAGCAGATGTGTAGTTTGGTTTTCAAGTGGTTCCCCCAGTTGTTGGGGGAGCAGCTGGAGCAGGGGGCTGTCTCTAATCCTGTTGCCTACCTGTGGATGCCTTATCTGGCCTCAGTGAGGATTTACTAGTCCTGCAGTGACTTGACATGCCAGGGGGAGTTGCTAACCCAGGGGGCCTACCTCTGAGGAGAAGGGGAAGGGAGGGGAGGGGAGGGGCTGAGTGAAGTAGGGACTGGGAGGGGCCTTGAATAAATWACAGAAGAAACACATTATAACATTATATACACACATGAAATTCTCAACAAATAAGAATAAAAGAATACCTTAAGAAGATCCTATACATACCCAAGACCCAATTCACATATCAAATGATGCCCAAGAAGGAAAGAAGGAGTGGCCCCTGGTCCTGGAAAGGCTCAGTACAGCAGTGTACTAGAATACCAGGATAGGAAAGTGAGTAGGGGTGGATTGAGGAACAGGGGGAGGGAAGAGGGCTTACGGGACTTTTGGGGAGGGAAGATCTAGGAAAGGGGAAATCATTGAAATGTAAATAAAGAATATATGGAATTAAAAAAAGAAGATCCTATACTATGATAAAGTATATTAATTATTTTTCCTGTGCCATAAAATATCCTGACTACTTGGGAAGAGACCAGGTGGATCCTGGAGGAGATAGGAGGGGGTGAATATCAAAATAAAATTATATGCATATATGAAGTATTCAAATAATTAAAATATTATACTAAAATATTGCTGACCAGGGCACCATGGCAGTGCAGCATGAGGCAGCTGATCACATTATCAGGAGCCAGAGTGTGACGCATAGCAACGGTCAGCTCACTTCTCCTTTCTACTCAGTCAGGGTCATGGAATGCGCCCACCCAGAGCTAAGGTGGTTCTTTCCACTTCAACAACCTAAYCTAGATAGTCCCTCCCAGGCATGCCCAGAAGCTTGTCTCCCAAGTGATTCTACATCCTGTTGAGAATCCATATAAACTACTACACCAAATTCCAGGGAAGCAAGGTTTGTTCAACATAATGCATAGTAATTACTAAGCATAATTCAGGATCAAAACAGACATAAGAACAGAAACCACATGACCTCCTTAGCTAACAAAGTTCAACTGCTAAAACCAGAATCTACGATACCATTTTCACATGGCAAACCTCTGGCCAACATTACACTAAATGGGGAAAAGTGAAAGCTTTCCTATCTGGAACAAGACAAATGTGCCCATTTTCTCTGTTCTTACACAGTTAGTGCTTRGAGTCTTAGCTAACCCAGTAAGACAAGAGAAAACTAGGAACGACATGAACAGAAAAAGGAGAAGTCAGATAGAGATTTTTAGACATAATAAGCCTATAGCTAGATAATCCTAAAAACTCTGCCAAAGAACTTTTAGACCTGATAAAGACTTAGCAAAGTAATAGGATACAAAATTAACATATAAACCAGCCTTTTTATATACCAGTAACAAACTCATTCAGAAAAAAATTTTCATTCACGGCAACTTCAAAACAAAAACAAACACCCAACCCAGGAATAAACAAGGACAGGAAAGACCTCTACAATGAGAAATACAAGCTACTGAAGACAGTAACTGAAGAAGACACTACAAGATGAAAAGATTGCCTGTGTTCATGGACAGGAAGAATTGATATTATGAAAATGGCTATATCATTTGTAGGCTAACAAAAATAATTAAAAAGATTAAAAACCTACTTTCCACAAGAAACAAGTGATTGTTGAGTATGCTAGTGAACAGATATAAAACGCTGCGCTTCACCCTGGAGCCTCTGTTCCTCCTGGCTAGAGCACAGAGCAAGCAGTCATCACAATGTACATACACTTAAAACTGAATCCTGAAAATCCCACTGAACCCAAGTCTTGCTTATATGCCTGTTCCCACAGAGGTGTGGTATGAAGACCACATTAAGGCGGCTTATGTGAAGCTGCTGGGATGCCACCTTTCTCTGTAATGCTGGAGAGATGGTTTTAGAAAGGTGTTCTGTGAGGATATCTATAGATCATTGTGCTCTTGTGTTTCTAAGGTAGAGCTGCAGAGGTGCTTTGTCCTGATGCTCTCCCTGAGACTCTTAGAACAGAAGGCACATTATTCCTTACAATTAGTCTGTCCTGATTCCGTAATAGCATGCTTAGGTGATAACGAGGGTGTGTACATTATACACACGTGTATATATGGGATGTGAGTACATCTAATTAACCTACTGTAAATGTAATTACTAAAACGAGTATATTAATTAACATAATCTACTACTGAACAGAAAGAGATGTCTGAGAATTTATTTCCTTGCTAAGAGACCACTTTATTTGAAACTATCCATCCATTTCCTTCCCTTCTCTTCCTTTCTTCTGATAGGCTCTCGCCAGGCTGTCTGACCTTTCRCCTGCCAAAGAGAATCTCCGCTGACAAGGAACTGAAGAGGGGAATCTTTTTATTTTTTTTGGATTTGGGTTTTCGAGACAGGATTTCTCTGTGTAGCCCTGGCTGTCCTGGAACTCACTCTGTGGACCAGGCTGGCCTTGAACTCAGAAATCCACCTGCCTCTGCCTCCCAAGTGCTAGGATTAAAGGCATGCACCACCACTTCCCGGCCTGACTTAGTCTTCTGAATGCTGAGGTTTCAGCCATATGTCACCATGTTTGGATTCACTCCATTTTTGCTGTCTTCAGAAAAGCCACTTGTAGTGAAAATTGTCATTATAAAACCCATTCCTTTGTATCATGACTTAACAAACAAGTAAAACTGTCAAAGTCATTGTTAGTATTGACTAATAATGATCTGCTTATGAATGATCAAATTACTGGGTTTAGAGAGCAAGTCTTGAAAAATTTCAGTATCCCAAGAGAGAAAAGAGTATAATTGCTTTTTTATCTAAGGGTGGGAAAAGGTAAACAAACAAACAAACAAACAGACAAACCAAAAACCCAAATCAACCAACCAACCAACCAACCAACCAACCAATGAACAAGACAAATAAAGGTTTCATTTTAGGTTCACTTTTGTACAAAAGACTTTCCAAGAAAATATTTCTTAGATAAAATATTTTAGGAGGTTCAAAATACAGGGCAGAAATCCTATCGAAGTATAACAGTTCTCTAGGGAAATGGTGATGTAGGTGAAGTCCACTTCCAAAACCAAAGCGTCCCAGWGCCCATGCTCCCAACATTTTAGCAAAAGGCAAGAGAAAGCCCTCATAGTGTGCTTTTCTTCCGTTGTATAATGTTCTCCAATAGAAGCTGGGTTCACTGCAGATTTCCATGAAGACACTGTGAGATAAAATGACTGAGGGAAACCATCCAGACAATTTTTTAATCTTTCTGTAATCTTGATCAAGCCTTGATATTCCTAATCATGGTGAATGGAGGAATGTGTTTATAAAATGAATTCATTTTTCCCCTCCCTCTGTGTATGTACATTTATGTATGCGTGCAAGCACAGATATATACACATATGTATGTTGGCCATGGAGAGCACAGAGAAAACTCAAAGATAAATCCAAAAGAGTGAATTTGTATGGATGGAAATTCAGAGAGGCATCTGGATATGCTCAGCAGAGATCTGTCTAGTGCTCTTTCAGTAAATATCTAAAAATGGTAGCCTACTATTCATTTGCATCTGTTCACTCTTGGGCACCCCAGATTACCATTCTCACAATTCTTATGGTTTTCATATAACAATTGTATGAGAAAAAGATATTTTTCCTTCCCATCAAGTACTAATCATGGCAAATCCTGATTTTTTTCTGAGACTGGATGAGACCAGGCATGTCCAAGATGGTATTACCATAAATTAGAAAGACATTTGTCCTAGGAAAGCCAGCCATTTTTTGCTGTGCATGATAGACTACAGGATCTTTTGAGCACAGAGCAATTTGTTTKCATGAAAGAAACATGGGTCTCTCATGCCATTGTTACAAGTGAAGAAAATGATGTGCAGAGTACCAGAAGACTAAGTTCTAGACCTGACTCTGGTATTGACTAGCCATGACGCAAGTTGGATCACTTAATATCCTAAAACTCTATTTTCACATCATAACCAGCCATTATAGTTGATTTACCTGCCTCATGAATTTTTTGTACAAAAGTACATGCTGCTAAGCAAGGCTTAGAATCTCTATGTCTGGAGGTTAGCTGTCTAACACTCCATAACTTAGACATAAAAATGAAATTGAGAAGTATGAACAACTTGACCTAGGTCAAAGATTCTTATTCCAGTCAGTATACTAAGGTCACATGGACAATTTTTGAAAACTATTGCTACCCGGGGCTAGTGMGATGGCTCAGGGGTCAGGGCCTTGCCGTGCAAGCTTGGCAACTTGAAGATGATCCCCAGAGCCTACATAGTGCTGGATGGGAAGAATCAACTCCACAACACTGCCACTGACTTTCAGGGCTTTGGCAAGTATCTTTCTTCTATAAATACTAATTTTTTAAAAATTCAAATACTGCTTCCTGGTCCCTGGCAAAACTATTAGATGAAGCTGGAATCTAGAAGGCACTGGCAGTTTGTTTTACTTTATTAATTAAAATAACTAATTAAAAATTTAATTCATTTATTTATTTAGTCGCCTTACATCATAACCACAGCTTCCTCCTCCAGGTCCCCCCACATCACTTATTGATTGACTGACTGGCTGATTGATTGAGTCAAGGTCTAGTCTATATAGCCCTTGTTGTCCTGGGACTTTTTGGATAGACCAGACTGGCTAGAATTAGTAGAGATTTATTTGCTTCTGCCTCCCAAGTGCTAGGATTAAAGGTATGAAMCACCACACCTGGTCATGGTAGTTTTAAAGTTATTTTAATGTATAGCTGTTGTAAAAACTGTTGCTTTGATCATAATGTATAAAGAATGAATGAAACAGGGACTAGGTTGATTTTCTCTCACATAAAGATGACTCTGACCATTGGAATGAGTACTTGTAGTTAAGAGGCAGCAGCGGCAGCAAGAAACATCAGTGATGTAAACTGGGAGTAAGCATCAGGACTCCCTTGGCAAAGCTGTGTGGCAGCCTACCTACCCGCTCGGGGGAGGCATGGTCTAGTGGCTCTGTCACACTCKTGGATACAGAGCAAGTCCTAGTTTTCTGGTATGTGTAGTAGCCAACTAACCACCCCTGGCTGCAGACCACCACCATTCTTAAAACCAGTCAGCCGAAACAGACACAATTATTAACACAGCGGAAAACTCCCTTGCATCTCGAAATACCTTTGACTRTAGGAGATCCTCTAAAACYTGAAGAAGCAGGTTTTTATTGTAAACTGGTATAAAGAAGTCATGTTTCTTAACCTGGAGTATTTATTAGAAGTGCACGAATGCCYTGTAGGAAGTGTTAAAGCTCTGCTTTTGCTCTTTCCACAGCCTTTAAAAAATAATCTAAGGCTGTTCATAATCTGGATGAACATCTTACACCAAGGATTGTCTTACTTTTTAGTGTCCACATTTGTATTTGCCTCACTAACACTTAGGTGCTAAACCACATGACTAGCTGATGCARCTGTAAAGAAACTATTTGGAACAAGATGATATATAAGTGAGGCACTTGTATAGCAGAAGAGACATATGGAGTAGGCAGCTATTGAAAGGCAGGAAACACAGTAGTTCCAATAAAGGAAAAAGGGTGGGCAACGTGAGTCCTTCAGCGTAGCAAAACATCCTTAAGTCAAAAGACCAAAGCCAAACAATCTGCCAGACTCATGATATTAGGAAAAATCTGTGTCAGCAAACAGTATAATTTATCATAATTTTAAAATGCTACAATGAAAGAGATTATTAAGATGCTAACTGCTAACATTTAAAATGAATTACACATCCATGAAAAGGACTTGGAAGACAACTAAGGATTAACTGAAAGTAGATACCATAATGATTCTCAGGGGAGAAAAAATTCATTTTTTGGTAGAGAGGAGAGAGGAAGGCACAGCAGACTATTTAACATACAAAATCTAAACTATGCTGATGCAAGCAGAATACGATACTAGGACTACTCCCATAAAGATCTAGAACAGTGGCTTTCAACCTTGCTAATGCTGCAACCCTATAATACAGTTTCTTATACTGTGCTGATCTCCAATCATAAAATTATTTTGTTGTCCTTTATAACTGTAATTTTACTGTTATGAATCATCAATATCTGGCATGCAGGATATCGAATATGGTATCCACTAAGGGGTGGAGACCCACAGGTTGAGAGTCACTGGGAGGAATGCAGAGTTAGGGGCACAGCAGGGATCACAAGGGATCGAGCTGGACAATGAGAAGCTGTCTCTTGTTAATTTGTGCTCTGAGACTTACTCAAGTGGCCAGTGGAGTTTAGGTGTATTAGCTATTCTTTGAAATGATAATGGTGGTGTCTTACAGTTTCTGTTGCTGTAATGAAACATTACAGCAAAAAAGCAAAAAAGCAAGTTAGGGAGAAAAGGGTTTATTTGGTTTATTCTTCCATATCACTGTTCTTCATCGAAGGAAGTCAGGAGAGAGATTCAAATAGGGCAGGAAGCTGGAGGCAGGAGCTGATGCAGAGGTCTCTGCTGCTTACTGGCTTTCCTATGGAGCTCAGGATCACAAGGGTGGCACCACCCATAATGGGTGGGCCCTCCCCCACTGACCATTAATTAAGAAAATGCTCTACAGGTAATGGTCAGCTCTATCTTATAGAGACATTTTCTTAATTGAGGAACCCTCTTCTCAGATGACTTTAGCTTGTGTCCTATTGACATAAAACTACCTAGGTGTATTTGATGGTTTATGGTTTCTTTTTTTGAGTCAATTATGGTAAGATGGTTCCCAAAGCAGTGAAATCCTAAATGGGCTTGTAATTTAGAAGCTAGGACTGAGCACAGGCTTCCTAGTCTAAGAGGTCTAAATGAAAAAGAGAAAACTAATTCTTCGAGTGATTTGGGGATAGTGCCATGCTCAAAAAACAAGTGTAATATAAAGCTATAAGCCTTAGGATTCTTGCAATTCCTTTTGTACTTAGGGGAATATTTGGGCTTTATTTTATTAGAATAATAACAACATAGCTACTTCAATGATCCGGAAATTTCTATATGAATTCATAAACCTGTAATTGCTTGAAAGAAAAAAAAAAGAGGTGCATACATGCACCAAAGTTTCTGATAGTACATATAAAAGCAAGAATAGGTGCAGTCAACTGTTATTCCATGCCCTCAGGAATTCTGGGAAATAGATCTGTAGAAAAGGAGACACAGCTTATCATAGGAGAAACACAAAAGGATATAAACCAAACCAGGAATATTTCAAATTTCTTTTAGAGATGTCTGAAACTTAAGAAAAAAGTTAAACTTAAAAATAACTCACCTTATTCCAAGCATAGTTCCAGGTCACATAATTKCCACCTCCTAGGAGATCCTTGAGCCAGGCGACTGGGTTCTGGTAAATCTGACCATTTTCTACCTTAAGTTTACCACTCAGTAAAACACTGGCTTTGTGGGTAGTCTCCTGAAGTGAAAAACAGTGTAAGGTAAACAACTGCTGAACTGTGTTAACTTTTGTTTCTGGCCATGATAAAATAAGAGTCAGATTTACTCTAATACCTGATGCTCCCCACCCAACACCCTGCAAACAAACAAACAAACCAGCAGCAACAAAAAGAAAAACCAAAACCGGGGCTGGAGAGATGGCTCAGTGGTTAAGAGCACTAACTGCTCTTCCAGAGGTCCTGAGTTCAAATCCCAGCAACCACATGGTGACTCACAACCATC
>BDUI01033672.1:2122-12772 GCA_002335545.1 Apodemus speciosus | reverse complement strand
GAAGAAATGTAGAAACCTGGACAGGACGTTTCAAGGGACAAGAAGAAATATGTCTGGCTTCTCTGCTAAGGATGGAAAACACACACACACACACACACACACACACACACACACACACACACCTTTTCAAACAAGTGAAATAGGTGTAGAGAAATTAAGGTCCTAACTTGACTTGATCCACCAAAAATAAACCAGATACTACCCTGATTGAAGCAATTTTAATGATCTCCAACAAATATTTCACAATGTTGTATGTGGTCACATAGTGACTCAAATGTAATGAGAGAGGTGTTGAGGAGAAAAATATAAATAAAAATGAATATTTTATATTTTACTCTCTAAAATATTTTATATAAGTAAATAAATGTGTAAATATTGGATACCCATCTGTGAATGTACTTTCATAAAGCACATTATATGTCAAAGTTAAATATAAGTAAAGATTGTATTGCTGCTGTTTTCTGGAAGGCAAAAATTGAGATTTGTGAGCCAAAACTTTAATTTAAAAAAAGAAAATCAAGAGGCAAAATTTGATCAGTAAGAAAGTTGAAAAATACTTCTTACATACCTTCATTAAAGATTAGGCATGAGCCTGCCCTTCCCAGCATAAAGAAGAATATTCCCTTTGCTTGATGCACTTTATCCTCATAGACATCACCTCAGATTGGATTACATGTATACCTAAGGGTGTGTGGTTGAGTGCCGGAGCACAATACCAGAAGATAAATGCCATGCATCTTCCCGGAGTAACAATTTTACTCAATGATGAGGAAGTAGGGCAAGTTAAGTAATTTAATAGTAAGTAATTGAGGACATAGTTTCATATTAAAGTGCATACAGAAAAATTATAGTGCACACCATAAAAAGGCTCCCTGAAATTTCATGGGAAAACATGATGCATCAAATAAATTTCCCCCATGCCTAGTTATGTAAGCTGTTTGCCCATGTACCAGGAGAAACAAGGAACAAGAAGGCTGTAGGCTGTATGAAGGATATATATATATATATATATATATATATATATATATATATATATATATATGTATGTATGTATGTATGTATATATGTATATCGCATCTTGGGAGAAAATTTTATCATGCCATTGTTCTAATATATTATTTTCCCCATACTTATGAATCTTACACTTTGCTTAATTTTACTACTAGAAGAGTAGAAAGGTTTACTCATGCATGGATGGTTGTTTTTTAGCGTTTCAGGATGGCTTCAGTAGCCTATTTTCTCTTTTAGCTACAGACTTTATTTAGTTCTTTTGCATTGCCTCTGGAGCTCAAGGTTAGTGACAAGACCTCCAATCCCATCTCCATCCTGTTGAGTTGGTTTTGGGTCCCAATGTTCCCCTATCACAGTGAGTAAGGCAAGACAATCACTTCAGTCAGTACCATTAACCCCCAGGGATTAGTAGCCCTCTGTGCAATTGAATGTTCCTAGATGAGTCCCTGCGGTGAACCACCTGCCAGGACACAGCACATCACAGGCAGGCTAAGAAGCTAGTGAGAGATTTACAGACCAAACCTGAGCTGAGCAATCAAGATATTTTTCTCCCACAATTTACAGCAACTCTACCCTGACCTAATTTCTCATGTCTGCTTCACCCCAAACCCCTTAAATTTTGATTCTGATTTACCCAATACAATTTGTTTAAAAAAAATTACCAGAGGAAATTTCCATTCCCATTTCTTATGTTAGAAAACTTAATATACAATATAATATTATATAAAATATTACATACATAAGATGCAACATAATATACAAGAAAACATAATGCAAGATGTCCTTTATGTTTCTGTTAAGTTCATTGTTAACATTTGATCTTTATTAGAATAGAAGTTGGGGCCACATACAAGGAAGGGCTGCCTTTCTTTGTGTGATAAAAGTCGCCTTTTAGCAAAAACATTGCCCTTAGGCAGTTCTTGGCCAGGTAAGGAGTATATATAAAATTCAACATAAAATCCAGGCTTGACCTGCTAGAGTTTCATGTATACAGAGGTATAAAATTGCCAGTTTGCATGATTAAAAATTTTCAATCATTTTGCTACCAAACAAGATGGACTGAGAAAGAACAAATGCATCCTACTCTGGCATATCAAAGCCAAGTTAAAACTGTTTTCCTTGTACTAAATGTCAAGAAATTACTAGCTCTCATTCCGCCAGTGTCTGGGCCCAAGAGTTTGCAGGTACTGCCAGTACATGGAGAGGAAACTGAAACAGCCTCTTCCAGTTCGGAGCTGACCACCTAGAACTGCAAAGTGATGGCAGGCAGGGGGGCAGAAAGGATTCCAGACATGAGGATCTACAGAAAACACTCCACAGTTCTCAGAAAGGCTTCCTAACATGGTCACTAAACTATGTGTATGGTATATGTATAACAAACTTCCCACAACTGTGCGAGGGTTATTTGAAAAAATTACAGAAATCAAGGCTCAGCATTCATAGAAACTTTGGAGGGGGGCCTGATTCATCCTCTGCACTGTAAACTCCTCCCAGCCATGGCTATCAGGGAGAATGATGATTCACAATGGCCTTATTTCAGGAAGTAGTTATTCCTAGTTGAAATACTAAATTGTTTCCACTTTTAAATTTTTAAAAGAAGAAGAAAGGAGGAGAAGGAGGAGGAGGAAGGAAAGAAGGAAGAAAAGAAAGAAAGGAAGGAAGGAAGGAAAGAAGAAAGAGAGAGAGAGAGAGAGAGAGAGAGAGAGAGAGAGAAATTTTGACACAATTAAATATATCAAACTATTTCTCGGTAACCACTGTTCCAGAATAAAACTCATGAATATTTATAGACACACAAAAATATCCAGAATTAAACAGAGTAATATTCACCACATCTTGCCTGCAATTAAGGAGCATGAAGAATACAAAGAAGCAGAAAAATGCAAACTACAATTAGAAGTTAAAATCAGCTAAATCCAGTCCAGAACTGACACAGAAAGGAGAATTAGTTAACAATGACATTAAGAGAGCAAAAGGGGCAGTATTGCCAACTCCTTTTTAAAAATCGTACAAACTGAGCATCTGAGGGGAAAGCTGCAAACCTTTAGTGAACAATACTCTGAAGGCAGGTAAGGGCAATTTAGACTTGCAAAAGGAAACAGTAATGGAATTGGATACCCAGGAGTAAACATCACCCAAGTGAGACATGGAAGCCAACAGTGGGTGCAGAGCAGCATCACCATGCCCTGCGGAAGTGTCTCAGGAATGCACTGAAAGCATATGAAGAAAGGACACTCTAAAGTGTCAGCTTGATTTCAAAAAACTGTAAGTACATACAAAGAAGCTCAAGATGCTCCAAACATGAGACATGTAAAGAAAGCCACCACACTGCACTTCGGAATCAAACAAGTGAAAACGGTGGATAAATAAAAATATCTTCACATCATCTAGAGAAGACAGATTAAGTGCAGAGGAAAAAAAAGGTTAAAAAATAATGGCATCTGTCTTTTTTCTCTGAGACAGGGTTTCTCTGTGTAGTCCTGGCTGTCCTGGAACTCACTCTGTAGACCAGGCTGGCCTCGAACTCAGAAATCTGCCTGTCTCTGCCTCCCAAGTGCTGGGATTAAAGGCGTGCGCCACCACTGCCCGGTGGCATCTGTCTTGTTAAAAAACAAAAACAAAAAAAACCAAAAACAACAACAAAAAACAATGCAAAGAAAAAAAGCAGAACAGATTAGTAAAGTGTTGTTGAAAAATGGAAGGGGGAAAAGCCTGCCAATCAAGAATTCTATACCTTTCTAAGAAGGACCGAAGTATCCACACTTTGGTCTTCCTTCTCCTTGAGCTTCGTGTGGTCTCTGAATTGTATCTTGGGTATTCCAAGCTTCTGGGCTAATATCCACTTATCAGTGAGTCCATACCATGTGTGTTCTTTTGTGACTGTGTTACCTCACACAAGATGATCTTTTCTTGTTCTATCCATTTGCCTAAAAATTTCATGAATTATTCATCTTTTTTAACAGCTGAGTAGTACTCCATTGTATAAAGTACCACATTTTCTGTATCCATTCCTCTGTTGAGGGACATCTGGGTTCTTTCCAGCTTCTAGTTATAAATAAGGCTGCTATGAACATAGTGGAGCATATGTTCTTGTTATATGTTGGAGAATCTTTTGGGTATATGCACAGGAGTGGTGGAGACAAAGTGTAGAGACTGAAGAAAAGGCCTTCCAGAGAGTGTCCCACCTTGGGATTTGACATTATTGTGGATGCCAAGAAATGCTTGCTGACAGGAGCCTGATATAGCTGTCTTCAGAGAGGCCCTGCCAGAGCCTTACTAATACAGAAGCAGATGCTCACAGCCAACCATTGGATTGAGCATAGGGTCCCCAATGGAGGAGTTAGAAAAAGGACTGAAGAGGCTAAAAGGGTTTGCAACCGCATAGGAAAAGCAACAATATCAACAAACCAGACACCCCAGAGCTCCCAGGGACTAAGCCACCAAGGAGTACACATAGCTCCCGCTGCATATGTAGGAGCAGATGGCCTTATAGAGGGCATCAGTGGGAGAAGAGGCCCTTGAAGGCTCAAGGGATGTCCTAGTGTAGGGGAATTGAGGTCGGGGAAGCAGGAGTAGGTGGGAGGGTGGGTGGGAGGATATAAGCAGGGGGAGGGGAGATGGCATAGGGCGTTTCCAGGAAAGGAGAAAACCCAGGAAAGGGAATAACATTTGAAATGAAAATAAAGAAAATATTCAATAAAAAATTCTATACCTAAGAAATGTCTTTCCAAAACAATAGGGGTGGACATGAATCAGAACACAATATGCACAGATATATAAAATATCATAATGAAATCCATTATTATGCCTAAAACACTAAAAAATAAAATAAAATAAACCAAGCAARCAAAAAGCAAAGAAAGGTGAAATGATTCTGTTTAGGCCTCAAAAGTCTAAGAAGTCATATTCACATCCAAGTATATTAGAAAGCACTCTAGGTAGAAGGGAAATGACAACTAAATTAATGACTATATGGGCAAGACTATAATATTTTAATTGCTTTAAAAGAGAAGTGACCATGTAAACAAAATCAACAACACTGCATTCGAAATTTATGACATGTATTAAGAACATCTAGAATGGTAGTTTGGAGGAAAAAAAAGTAAATGTATTTTTGTAAAATTCTGAAACATGAAGTGATGGATTCTTACTAGCTATTGCATTCATAAAAGAGATATGCCATATAAAACTTAGAGCATGGGCTAAATTAACAGTTATAGCTAATAACCAAAGGAAGAAGACCAAATGAAAAATATATTCAAGTACTTCAAAAGAAGACAAAATACTTATTTAAGAGGGAACTTAAAATTAGTTAATATAGAATAAAATAAAACAAACAGAAATTAAGTAAGGATGATACATCTAAGTTTATCTATGACTATATTGATAATTGCATCAAACTTAAAGGCTTCTAATGTTAAACTGAAGGGCAGAGAGTGGGCTAGTAGCTGACTTAGTCAATAAGAACATTTGTTGTACAAAGCGCTAGGCTCTGTACTCCCCTGCACCCATGTAAAAAGCCTGGCTGCATGCTGGGCAAGGTGTGATATACTCCAGTGGCTCCTTGGCCAGCCAGCAGAGCTTGAAAAACATTGAGCAATGGGAGACCCTGTCACAAGAGAATACAGTAGACAACAACAGTATATAACTTGCATCCCCTCCTGCTTGTATGGGTGTCCACAGGTAACACTCACATGTAAACATATGCACACTCCAGCCACACCCACACAGAGATTGACAGGTTAGAACATTGGAGAACAGTATGGTTCTCAATGATCTCCATGAAGATATTATCCTGTTCCCAACCCTCAGACAAATACATTAAAAAGAAAACCTACAAACATTTCTTAAGGTATTATTAATAAATCAAAACTTAATATTCATAAAAAATAACTGCAGTTGATGCCAGGAAATTATGTTTATTTAACATCCAGTCATTGATGTAATTCCACACATTCATAAATTTGAAAGGCAAATCTAACTGCAGGATCATTCAATTGGTTCAGAAATATGTTTGACAAAAACTGGCAATTATGCTTGGTAACTACACTGAGAAAACTAAGAACCATAAAACTTCACAAACTTTCCAAAGAGCAGAACTTTCCAGTTACCTTCACACTTAATGGTCAATGATAAAACATCCTACCTTTAAGATCAAGTTTGTCCACTTTTCTATCCAGCATTGTACTGGAGGATTTTAGCCACTGGAATCATACAAAAAAGAAATAAAAGCATTGAACAGTAGGATTGGAGAAGTGGGTGGAAAGTATTTGAATTATAGATGACATGATAGTTTCTTTGGAAAATATAATGTGAGATACCTAAAAGCTATAAGGAACTAATAAGGGGGTTCAGAAAGTTCATAGGAAAGGTTCTGTCACAAGATGGAGATAAAATATTAACTGTATTTCTAAGCGTTCCCTTTGAATTAGAGTGTTTTTTAATAAAACCTGACAAACCAGTTCTTTAATTATGTAGAACTACAAATGAGATATCATAGCCAAAGCTGCTTTATAAAGGAACGAGATTTACAATAAAACAGTTATCAAACAGAAAACTGCACTAAACAAATAGGTAAACAAAGAATGGGGTTTAGAAAGAGACCTATGCACTATGACCACTTGTTCTAAATAAAAAGATAAAGAAAATATACTGTGGTGAGATACCTGGCTAACGACATGTCAGATAAATCAGAGCGGTTCCAAATCTCACATAAAAATTAATTCAAAGTGTATCACAGACATAAATATAAAACCTAAAACTAAAACATCATAAGAGAAAAATCATCGTGAATCTGAATTATGCAAAGATTTCCTTGACACTAACCCCCCAAACCAAACTCCATCAAAGAAAAAAACAAATTAATAAATTAATAAACTTTGATCCAAGTTTTAAAAATTTTCTTCTTGGAAAGCATTAATAGCTGCTCCATGGTGGGGGGGGGGGGAGGCGCTGCACATTTAATCCCAGTACTCAGGAGAGAGAGGCAGATGGATCTCTGTGAATTCAGGGCCAACCTGGTCTAGAGAATGAATTTTTTTTGGACAGCTAGGGCAGCCAGAAAACCCTGTTTCAAAGAAGCAAAAACAAAACAAATGAGAGAGGGTGGACGAAGAGGGGAAGGGAGAGGAAGGGGGACAGGGGACATGTGAAGAAGAGGGGGAAAGGGAGACAGAGAGAGAGGAAAAGAAAAACATTGATAGTTATAGAAAGTGATAACCTTGGACTTAGAAATGGCTGATAGTAGGTTTGCAACCGGAATACAGAAAGATATATCAAAAATAAGAAATAAGGAAATATTTTTAAATTGAGCAACATTTTGAAATACTTGTACAAAGACACACAAAGATACATGATACTAAAAGAACATACACAGCCTCACACCTCCCAGAAAGGATGGCAACTAGACAAGACGTTTTAATAAGAACTACAAGGAACAAGAAATACCATCATAGAGTGGATATTTCCATCATCAGTTTGGAAAGGTTGGGAAGTTTCATAAACTCTTAAATGACCAGATGATAAAGCCATGTTACTCCTGCATATTTATCCAACATTGAGGAATGCTTAAATCCAATGTGTAATTGAACATTCAGGAGATGAGTGAACAAATGAATTGTGGTATATCCACATGAAGGAATATTACTCAACAATACTTGGGTTGAGTGGTAGAAGCTTGACTAAAAGATTATGTGTATACACACACACACACACACACACACACACACACACACACACACACACACACAAATATCCATTGTTGTAAAGTATGGAAAAATCTAAACAAAGCCATACTTTATCTGGACCAGAGATTACCCCAGGGAAGACAGGGAGTGTGACAGGTTGGCGGGATCATGAAGCCCATGAAGGACACAAACATCTGTGGGTGAAGGTATGCACAAGGTGTGATTATGTTGAGGATCGCATGAGTTTCAACACATTTCAAAATGTTCTAAATGTGTCCAGTTTGTTGTATACAAACTTATAATTTGAAAGAGGAATTTATTCATTTTATTCTCAATTTCCGTATACTAAAGTTTTAACACAAAAACTTCTGAAAAATAGAATACTTCAAAGAAAACACCAGAAAGAAACTGAGTCCATCCTACAGAGAGAACAACTCCATACATAGAGTATAGCATCCTATGTGGAGCACACATCTACCTGGAACTCACTTTATCCATTCTTTATATCTAGCATATATTCTTTAATCTATATCATTCTTGGCTTCCGTGGACCACACATGCACTGTATACTCAACAAACTATACATATTCTTCTTTGCAAATTTTTTGTCTTTGATTCACACCCACTTTATTGTTCCTGAAGATAAATCTTGGTACTTAATTCCATCTCTGTTCTCGCTTCACACATTCAGTTCCCAGTGTGACCTTGGCCCTGCCTTCAGTCTGCAATACTTATGCAGGCCAGATTTCCAAAGTTGCAACAGTCTTTCTACTCACACAAAGCTATACCTGGTAGTTGACTGAAAGAGGAAAAAGTCAGCTGCTTCTGTCCTCCATGATCTTAAAGAGGAAAGCTCAGTGACTCATGTGGGTGCAAGAAGTATTAGAAAGAGACACAAGATATACCCCTCCCTCCTCCTCCTCTGCCACTGCCCCTTTCCGTCAGATGTGGTAAACCTGTGCCACATCTCACACGGGCAAGTTCCCACTTCCTGATACTCTCTAGAGAACCGGCAGGAGCAGGTTATTCAGTAAGAATCACCCCGCACACCCAGAGACCCAGAGCCGCTCTGGGACTCACTACCTAACAACCCCCAGAGCACCGCACCCCTTCCTTCTTTTTTTACCCCTTCCTCCCCCCTCTCTATCACCCCATTCCATCGGATGTGGTAGACCTGTGCCCCTTCTTAGAGAACGGCCATGAGCAGGGCATTCTGACACCATTAGGGCATTCGAACTGGTAGACACAGGGCATTCAAGAACCAGCATCAGCAGAGCATTCGAGATCTGGCAGCAGCAAAACATTTGAGAAATAGCAACCTGCAGGGCATTTGACCCTTGCCAAGTCTGCCACAGGAGAGACCCCATCACCTGATACTTCCTGGAGAACCAGCTGTTTACAAGGCATTGGAAAGAAAGGGAATCCCAGGAATACAGAAACACAGGCATGCAGGACAGAGAAGATAGAGATAGCAAGACCAGCTAACACTGGAGATAACGAGATGGCCAAAGGCAAAAGCAAGATCATTACCAACAGAAACCAAGGCAACATGGCACCATCAGAACCCAGTTCTCCCACAACAACAGCAAATCCTGCATACTCCATCACATCAGAAAAGCAAGAGCTAGATTTAAAATCACATCTCATATTGCTGATGGAGGACTTCAAGAAGGACATWAATAACTCCCTTCAAGAAATACAGGAGAACATGGGTCAACAGGTAGAAGCACAAAAATCCCTTAAAGAAATACAAGAGAATATGGATCAAAAGGTAGAAGCCCTTAAAGAGGAAACACAAAAATTACTTAAAGAAATACGGGAGAACATGGGTCAGCATGCAGAAGCCCTTAAAGAGGAATCACAAAAATCCATAAAAGAAACACAGGAGAACATGGGTCAACAGGTAGAAGTCCTTAAAGAGGAAACACAAAAATTTCTTAAAGAATTTCAGGAAAAAACAAACAAACAAGTGAAGGAACTGAACAAAACTATCTATGCTCTAAAACTGGAAATAGAATCAATAAAGAAATTGCAAAGTGAGACATTTCTGAAGATAGAAAACTTTGGAAGGAATTCAGGAGTCATAAATGCAAGCATCAACAACAGAATACAAGAGCTAGAAGAAAGAATTTTGGATGGCGAAGACTCCATAGAAAACATTAACTCAACAGTCAAAGAAACTGCAAAAGGCAAAAAGGTTGTAACACAAAACATCCAGGAAATCCAGGACACAATGAGAAGACCAAACCTAAGGATTATAGGTATAGAAGAAAGTGAGGATTTAAAGGCCCAGTAAATATCTTCAACAAAATTATAGATGAAAACTTCCCTAACCTAAAGAAAGAGATGCCCATGAACATACAAGAAGCCTACAGAACACCAAACAGATTGGATTAGAGCAGAAATTCCTCCTGTCACATAATAATCAAAACACCAAATGCACAAAACAAAGAATGAAAAATTTTTTAATTTTGTTATTCGATATATACTTTATTTATATTTCAAATGATTTCTCCTTTCCTGGCTCCCCCCTCCCCGAAAGTCCCATAAGCCCTCTTCCCTCCCCATGTTCCCCCATCTGCCCCTTCCCATTTCTTTGTTCTGGTATTCCCCTACACTGCTGCACTGAGCCTTTCCAGAACCAGGAGCCACTCCTTCCTTCTTCATGAACATCACTTGATATATGGATTGTGCTTGGGTATTCCAAGTTTCTAGGCTAATATCCACTTATCAGTGAGTGCATACCATGAGTGTTCTTCTGAGACTGGGTTACCTTCACTTAGGATGATGTGATGTCTCCAGCTCTATCCATTTGTCTAAGAATTTCATGAATTCACTACTTCTAATGGCTGAATAGTATTCCATTGTGTGTGTGTGTGTGTGTGTGTGTGTGTGTGTGTGTATCACATTTTTTTTGTATCCATTCCTCCATTGAGGGACATCTGGGTTCTTT
>BDUI01033625.1:0-22500 GCA_002335545.1 Apodemus speciosus | reverse complement strand
AGAGGGTCAATCACAAGCAGATAACCATCGGTCAAACACTGCATACACGAGGCACTGACCTACGTTAACCTTAACTTCCTTTGAAGTTCTTGGTAGACCTTAACTGTTGTCAGTTTCATAACTCAAGTATAGACTAGATTGAGACACAGCTTTGCAACTGAAGAGTCACTTGCCTGGGGGAAGAAAGCTGATGTTGAAATACTAAGTTCTTTTGAGCTTACAGAAAAGTAATAGTCTATCTTCCTCATATTATGAACATTAACAGGGAGTGTCAGGCACTTGCTAAACACTCCCTCTAACACCAACGAAAGATTAGAAGCAAATATAATAAACAATGAAAAGCTATTTTAAATGAGATGAAAAGTTTTACAACTCCTGGCCAAGCTAGACTATCAAAAGTGAATCAGTTTTTACCTTTGCTTTTGCAATCTTCAATGCAAGTTACTTAAGATAAAGAAAATTACTTAATGTCTCTTCCATCCTGCTGTTACTTGAGGCTAATGATAACCATCGCTCAGGCTTGCTTATGGAATATGATATAAACTAGCACAATGATTGACAGGAAGAATGAATGTATCCCTAAGCAACAGTTTTTAAAACCCATAATGATTGCTATGGAATGCCTGCTCGTGGAGATCCCGTTTGAACTACTTTTGCTACCAAATGTGCTTCCCATAGCTCAGAGTCTGTCCTTCGTTTCCCATGAGACAGTGCAGCGAGTCACAGGCTATTTTTGGCCATAATAAGAAAGTTCTCCCATCCTCTTCTGTTAACGTGGCCATTGGTGCCAGGGTAGGTTGAAGGAGAACGGAGAGCTGAGCAGCAGAGGGCTCATGAAGACCTTCCCTCTGTGACTCAGGTTCTTTTTGGTGTTCTGCAAAAGCTGGTCGTCTGGCCCCCASTTGCTTTTCTCCCAGGCTAGCGTGTGTGTGTGCTGGCTAGGGAGCGGTCGGCTATGAGGTCCAGAGGCTGCTGCTCCTCACTGTGCTTTCCCTTTGGGAAATATTTCTCGTATTTATAGTATTGTGCTTCCAGGGAAAGCAGTAATTCATGTGTATATGTGTGCGGGCACATGCACACATACACATGTGTGTGTTTGTATATGTATAAATATGCTGTGAAGGTCAAGCCCATAGAAGAGTTGCCTCCTCTCTTGAATCTTCCAGAGATCTCACTTGTTAAAGCATTTATAATAACCCTGCCAGCCCCCAGCTTCTTAAGTGAGAGTTGGTCTTCGCAGTTAGCTTGCCAGTGACTCTCAGTGTCTGTCTGACTTTTATTCCTCTGCGTCTTCCAATCCCCAATCATATTTCCATCTGGGATGCATCACTTTCCCAGCATTCTGTAGGAATGGAGTTGGGATGCTCTCTTCCCATAAGTAGTGCTCAGTAACAAACCAATCGCATTTTTGTTGAGCAGTACACCTACCCGCCCTCAGATCCCTTCCAGCTGAACCCCTTCCCTCCACCCACCATGTGTTTCTCAGTTTCCCTTTTTGTTTGATTGTTCCTCTGCCCCTCCTCCTTCCTTGGATTGTAATGTAAAATTCTTTTACCATGTCAAGGAATTATTAAAAATACAGGCACTTTGACCTCTAAAAACCACACACACACACACACACACACACACACACACACACACACACAAAGAAAGTTCTTTATGCTCTGAGCAAAGTAAGCCAAAAAACTTGTTTTTCCCATTAAAATGATAAAGTGTGTTTAAATAATCATATTGTTCCTACTTAAAAGAGACTTATCTCCCTAAATGCTCTGTTTGTTTAACTTATCTCACTAGAATTCTACTTTATCAAAAGGGAGATTAAGTCACACAATGGAAAACTGTCCAGTAGTGTCTGTGATGGCTGACACAAATAAATACTGGGTTGATTACTGATAAGTGGATATTAGCCTAGAATCTTGGAACACCAAAGACACAATCCACATACTAAATGATGTCCRAGAAGAAGGAAGGAGTGGACCCTGGTTCTGGAAAGGCTCAGTGCATCAGTGTAGGGGAATACCAGAACAGGGAAGAGGGAAGGGGTGGATGGGGGAACAGGGGGGAGGAAAAAAGGCATGTGGGACTTTTGGGGGGCAGGGAACCAAGAAAAGGTAAATGAAATGTAAATAAAGAATATATCCAATTAAAAAAACCCTGAAAAACTATTCTAAAAAAAAAGAACATTTTCTTATAGAAGAATTCCAAATTCCTCTTTAAACATCATCAAAATAAGTAGTCCAGGCCACTGTAGTCTCATGAAGGTATTTCTCACTGTAATTATGTGATAAATATGCTTAGTGACAAACGCGTTCTTACAATAGTGCCTGTCTCTAAAATTTCTAGTTAAACTTGAACACTTTGCTGCTAAAGGATGGAAGAAGACAATGCCAGAGGGGAGGTCATTAGTCACTTCAATGAGAATGAAAGTAATTTGTTAATTAAAACTCATACTCCCTGGTTCTTTGACTTTTTTCACTTTTAAAGTATTGCTGTAGAAGAATGTAAAGTATCATGAGAAAATAAAACCACAAAACCATGATGTACATTATCACCTCCTCTAGAGTTTGACTTCACAAGTCAGAATATATGCTTGTGATCACCTCAAGTGTTGAGCAACACATGCTACCCATGAAGAACATGCATAAGAGATGTTCACTCACACTGAACACTGGGAAACCAAAGGCCCCTCAGATTCCGTGTTCCAAAATAAGCTGGAAGCGATTCTTTGGTCACAAAAGACACATTAGAATGGGAAAATAACATTTCTATGAGCTAGGATGAATGAATACATACATACATACATACATACATACATACATACATACATACATACATACATATATACATACATACAATATTTCTGTTCTCTGTTCTGTTTATGTTCTGTTTCTTCCTGAATTAAGGCTTTCAGTTTCAGTGTAAGGAGAAGTGGATAAACTAGATATGTGGGTGTGAACATAACATGCTGTGTGGTGCAGGAGAGCAAATGACCAGGAATACCACCAAATGCAGCAAGCAAACACTGCACAGTGCCATCATGCAGAAGAAGGTAGTGGTGTTTGGAGTGAGGCTTTGACTCTGACCAGTCAAATGACAACTGTTGGCATCAATGGGTGTCCTGGCGCTACTTTGTAAAACTACACTCAAGACAAAGCACTAAACGTTTGAGAGAAATAATTCCCCAATCAAATTAAATGTATGAAATTATTTCTTTCTTGGGTAGGTTTTGAAATATCTCATTAAATGTTCATTATCTCCAGTTTTCTTCTGGAAAACCTATGGTATCCTATTACTGGAGAAAGAAAACAACTTAAATGGTTTTATAACCCTGGATCAATTACAAACTCAAATTTCGAATTTGATATGATTAAAATAATTTCACATTGTTACAGAGATATCACAGTATGAAAGAACATATTCAGAAATAAAACAGCATCTGCTGTAATTCAATTGAATAAAGCAATTTACATTAATGGGTACCAAAAAGTTTTAAGAAATATGAAATATGACCTAACTCTCAAACATAGAGATAAAAATCTACTTTGATAAGACCTTAAAATAAGTTGGTACATTTAATTTATCATGTCCATGAGTGGAAACTAAAGCACTTTAAAGTTGATAATGAGACAAAAGTCTATTAAAGTAAAGGCAAATGGTTTAATTTATACTTCAAAAATACCTTGTATACCTAAGATGCTGATCACTGAGTGTCCTGCTACTCCACTGTATTGTACAATTTTTTGATGTCTGATTCTTATCCTCCTCAATCAGGTTTATTATAAGTTTTAATGGTACTTATGGCTCTATTGGGCATGAGAGTATAAGTGGAGGTCTTTCTAGAAGTTTCTAGGTGTCTTCTCCATCATAATTCTCATTCAAGGACTCTGAACACTTTGTAAGAAAATGACATTTTGACAACACACAAATGATCCATTTTGAGAGGAGCACTCAGACTCAAAGGATTTATGGCTCTCGATTGTATCTCAGCTTAGTATTCCTCATTCTTCCTGATCAATCCTATGATTGGCATGGGAAACTTGCTTACATTAACAGTGAGTTTGGCACTTTCATAACCACGTGCTATGTCTCATCTCTTGCTCAGTTTTCTGCCTAGCTTCAGGCGATGATCTATGAGACAATAACTATCAAGACTCCACCTTTGACACTTTGCTTTACTTCATAAATGATTTACCGGAGTCTTTTATGTTGACTTTCAGCAGATATAGTGTTTAAGAGTAGCTATCACATTAGGATACTATTGCTTTTATTGTTGACTAATATTGTCTACCATGAAAGATACAACAGAGAACCTTACTCCAATTCGTGTGAATGAAGAAGTACAACATAGCATGCCAGATTAACGGTGAGGTCTATATGGAAAACTTAAGCACATACATACATACATACATACATACATACATACATACATACATACGACATACATACATGCATTCATACAATGCATTGGATTTCTCTCATCAATCCAACTTTGTGTCATGAATTCAGCTCTGCTCAGAGCATAGATATGATTGCATTCTTCGAGGAAATGTAGCTCAGAACATCCCATCATTTCCATTTTTGCCATTCTGAACCACAATAGACACTCCCCCAAATCTGACAAGCCCCAAATTTAGTTTAGTACACTTCTCAGAGTACACACATCTGCATATCTCCTTAAAATAAACCCACACTGCATAACCCATTCCACAATATAAAAAATATTCGAGTTTTATCTGAGACCACCTAAAACTCGAGTACAGAGTAAACCCTGCCATGAGGATCAGTAGGTACAGATATAGTTCTGCACTGCTAAGACTCTCCTATGATTCTACCATTTTATGTAGGTGGATGCAAAGCCAGAAAGCTGGCTGCTCAGAGTCAAGCCCTAGCAAACTAGCTTACATCTGTGCTGTGCTTGATGCCCAAGCTAACACAGCTCTAGCACTGGATGTATCTATCACTCACCTTGATCTAGCAACCAGTCAGGCGTTAGTCTAGTCCTTGGAAAATGTTGCACTGTAGGCTGGCCCCACATGCCTGTGTTCCTTCCCTCTCTTCTGAGTCCATGGGTTGTCCTTCTCAATTTATCCTTTTAAAGTCACTCTATAAATATAATACATTTTCAATGACAAAAGTCTGTTTTGTTCTCTTTTCATTGTTAGCTTTTGCTGATTTTTCTCATTTGAATTGTATTTTTTTCTGGTTTTACTGAATCAGTCATCTCTATTATCATAGCTTTCTGGGTTTCTTTTTAATAATTGCTTTGAATTTCTTTTCCGTACCTCACCGCTAGCCACAATGCCTTGTGTAGCTGAGACTAACCTAATAATGAATCAGTAAATGCTGTGTCTTCTAGATAGCATGTGTGCAGCCAGAGAGTCTGCAATGTCTCCACAGGCTTGACCTTGCCTTGACATCTAATAGGACTGTGATCCTGCTCACATCAAAACTTATCATATAGGCATCAATACTTGTGGGTTCCACTTGTTACAACCCGAAACCTTATCCTACACAAAAAGCCCACTGCATCAGTGAATTCATAAACACTTGTAAACTAAGCCACGAATGCTGACAAGATTATAGCAGAAGAAACTACCCAAAGGCAACACTAAGGAGTCCAAAATGAAAACTAACATAGAATTATCGTAGCACCTTCTAAAGGTTAAAAGAAAACCTATGCTGTGTTGGGGATGGGTCCATGAAATTGAACTTCTATCCTAGATGAAGAAATATCAGCCGCAGGCTACAAAGAACACCAAAAAAGGAAGCAAACACCACTGATATCCCTGAGAAGGCATAACTTTTCACTAACTAGAGAAAGGAGACTTGTGAAATACTGAAAAGGAGTGGAATGTAGAAACAGGTTTTGGCTATGACTCAAAATTACAGACAGCAAAAGTAAAAGTCAAGACAGAATAAATTGAAAGGCTTGTGCAGGGCCCAGAGAGATGACACAGTTCTTAGCACATACCGCTCTACCAGAGAACCTGGGTTTACCAGTGCCCACATCAAGTAGCACACATTTAACCTTTGGAGATACATACACATGCACATGTGTTTACTCATGAACATATACTATATGTACACATATGTATATGTATGTAATTTGAAAATGAAACAATAAATCTTCTGTACATAAAGAGAAGCATCAACAAAGTGAAGAGTCACTGTGAAACTATAGAAGGTATTTTAAATTATTCATTTCATAAAATATTGATATCCAAAGAATAGAAGGAACCCAAGTAACATAGAAAGGAATCATACATTAAAAGTGAACAAAAGACCTGAATAAAAAAAAAACTTGGAGGATTTACAAATTGCTAACAAGTATGTGAAAACTACACAATATTGCTAATCATCAGGCAAATGCAAATCAGAGCCACAGTGAGTCATAACTTCATTGTAGTGAGAATGGCCATTGTCTAAAAGATGAAGCAAATGAAGTACTGGTTAAGATGTAGAGGACAAAGGAATCCTTGCACATTGTTGCTATCATTGTATAGCCACTTGAATCAAAACAAATACATGGGCATTCCTCAAAAACAGAACAACCATGTCATCCAATAATCCCTCTACGGGTATATAATCAAAGAGAATGAAATCAGCGTGCTAAAGACACATCTGCACTTCCAGTCTTATGGTGGAAGTATTAATGACATTCAACATATGGAATCAACCTAGATGTCCATCAGCGAATAAATTGATAAGGAAAATGAAATTGCATCATTTGTCACAATAGGCATGCACCCAGAAGACATTATATGAAAGGAAACCGAGTTATGCAAAGAAAGGAAAGCAGAGCATCTCTCACTCAGATTTGGAAGATATGAGCCAGAGTAACTGAGATGGAACTCAGTGCCCATCGGGGTAGCCGAAAAGAAAATGGACTGTGCGAAAGTGCTGGTAAGCTAAAGTATTTTCACACATTTCTGGGAAGAGTTTGAAAACTTCTGGCACCTCTCTCTCTCTCTCTCTCTCTCTCTCTCTCTCTCTCGCACACACACACACACACACACACACACACACACACGAGCACACCACCACCCACTCACCCTTAGCCATTCCTAAAGATGAAACCTGTAATTACTATATGACTCAGTAACTCTGAAAACATACGCTCATAGATAAAACTAAAACAGTACAAACACGCCAGAACTGGCAAATTAACAAACACAGTGTGAAAAGAAGACAGAGCAGGGAAATGGAACTCAGATTAGGGGATCCCTTGACCTAGTTAGTTTGCAGTCCTCTGCTGCATGGGAATGACAGGGTAGGAGGGAGAAACATGACACCCTATACAATGTGGGAGCCAAGTCACTGGAAAATAGTCCCTGTGTCTTAGTCAGGGTTTCGATTCCTGCACAAACATCAGGACTGAGAATCAAGTTGGGGAGGAAAGGATTTATTTAGCTTACACATTCCACATTGCTGTTGATCACCAAAGGAAGTCAGGACTGGAATTCAAGAAGGTCAGGAAGCAGGAACTGTTGCAGAGGCTATGGAGGAATGTTATTTACTGGCTTGCTTTGCTTGCTTTCTTATAGAACCCAAGACTACCAGCCCAGAGATGGCACCATCCACAAGCTCCACCCCCCTTGATCACTAATTGAGAAAATGCCTTACAGCTGGATCTCATGCAGGCATTTCCTCACCTGAAGTTCCTTTCTCTGTGATAACTCTAGCTTGTGTCAAGTTGACACAAAACCAGCCAGTACACCCTGCAAAGGGGTAGACAACAGTAAATTTGCAGTGACAAATTCTAGGTGACAAATGTAAAATGGGTCTCCTACCCTGGTGAAGGACTCCTAGGATTATATACAGTTCAAGTCGGGAGATTGCAATTTGCCACAAAAAAGCCAGTTAAAATCAAATGGAAAAACATATCTGTGCTACATCTGCTTTTTATTTCTAGTTGTATGGGATATGCATTGAAACCACAGCCTGGCTTCTCTCTCGGGGCACACAGCCTTTCACATTGAGTGTTAAGATATTATGCAAAAACAAAACAAAACATAAAACCCTATATTTCCTGTGCAGATATTCCACATTGATGTTGGCCCTTGGTATAGGTAGAACAAAGGCAAAAAAAAAAAAAAGATCAAAGATATAACTTCTTCTCTTCCAATCGTCTATATTTCCATCTCTCGGGAGTACAATTTTTCTCTAGATCTTTAAATTCTAAGTAGTTTAAATCGGAAATTTGTTTCMAAATTAACATGATTTTCTTCACTTAAATATAAAATACTTTCTGACACATGATGCGAAGCTGCACATTGAGCGTTTCTATTTCTATTTCTAAACTGTGACCAAAGACAAAATGAAAAGGAGCAAATGTTTGGAAGACGATTTCAGACTAGGCGTGGTAGAACACACCCATAATGCCAATACTAGGGAATCAGAGGACCAGAACGTTGCTGCCTACCAAGTGCGAGGACAACCTTAGACACTGGAGACTGTCTTCAGTTAAAAAAAAAAAAAGAGAAACCATGTAGATGGGCTACGCTTACAATGATGTTAAAAGTGAATAAAATAGGCACATGGTTTCATTCATAGGCACATACAAGTGCCTCAAGGGCCTGAGGAGACGGGAAGGGTCCACGCATCTTTTAGAAGCTGAAGGCAAGAAGGTGTATTTCAGGGTTTCCAATAATTAAATTCTGCTAAATCTTACTTCTGGGAAAATATCATTAAAAGACCAAATATAGTAAGAGTTGACTCTTTCCAAACTCAYGGAAAACAGATCTTTTTAGAGAAAAAGAGAGTGTATTTAAGGTTATTTTCTGAACACGCACTTAGACGCTGGACAGAAGCAGTTTCTAATGATGGCAACACTGCAAAACTTGTGGGGTGGTTGGTGTGAAAGACTGCACACTGACAGCTTGTTGTCACATCCTCAGGGTCTCATAAAGTCTTCAGAGTCATCTCAGTCTAGACGGTCGACTACTGAAGAAATCCAAGAGACTGGTGCTACTTTGATGTTTCAAATTTAATTTTTACATTTATTTATTTTATTTTAGGTGTACGAGCCTTCCCCTTGCATTTTGTATGTGCATCGTGTGTGTGYGCTTGACAGTCATGGAAGTCGGAGAAGGTGTCAGATTCCACAGAACTGGAGTGACGGATGCTTGTGAGCCATCAYGTGGGTGCGGGAAATTGAATATATGTCCTCTGCCAGAAGAGAAAGTGGCCTTAACCACTGAGAAATCTCTGCAAGGCCCTTCTTTCGAGTTTTTGAAGGAATGATCTATTCATATCACAGAAACAAAATATTGAATTTTGTAGTGTTGCTAGTTATAGCCATGGAATTAGAAGGCAGAGACATTACTTATTAGGTGTTTTAAAGTACAAAGTGAAGATAATCTACATATAAAGAAATTTTGACCTATGAATACACCCATAGAATACCATCATAAAACCTTAGCAGACAGAGCCATCATCCCTACCAATTTCTTTTTGCTTCATTATAAAATTTTCCCATATTACTATGTATTACTTTGCATTCATTTGAATATAATCTGATATTTTCATTTGACATGATTATTTTGACACTTATTCTATTGGGGCTTATGTTAACCGATACTTTTATAGGTGTACAATACTATATTACACGTGTGCCATCATTCATTGATCTGAAAAATCTGATAGTAATATCTCGGTTGTTTCCAGGTTGGAAACACTGCAAATATATTTTAAGAATATTTCTGGGCAAGTCTGCGTGTTAGAATATGTTTTTATTTCTTCTTGGTAAACAAAATATCATTTATCTTGAATAAAATGGTATTTTCAAGTGTAAAAGATATTGTCAGATTGCTTCTCATTTTGGTAAAATGGTAAAATGGTCATTTTTACTATCATACATTGCCAGTAACAATCTGCAGAGATTGCCTGGATAGAACACCAGTATCATGTAATATAACACTTTTAAATATTAAAAAGAAAGCTCATCAAAGAAGATATATAAATGTTAAATATCTGTATAAAGATATGTGAGACATTAATAATTAGAGAAAAACATAACTAAAATGACGAGGAGTTCTTACCACACTGCCACTAGAATGGCAAAATTAAAGATACTGGCCACAGTGTGCTGATGAGGGGTTTCTTCTTCGCTGATTTTGTACTTTCTCTGCAGCTGGCATGGGGTTCCTAGTCATAACATTTTCCTCCTCAAAGAATATAAATAGAACCAGTTAATCCTTATGAAGTCCTTTTCGAGTTCATTATATTCCATAGACAATTACTCACGTTCTTACTCTTGAAAAAAATGTGCATTTATTCATGTGATTACCGTCTCATTTTCCCCCTCCTTTGGGACTGCTCTGTCACGATTTATCTTCGTATTTATCTTCTTATCTTTATAAAATGCTTCTTCCTGGGTTCTGATCTAAGCTTTGCTTTCTTCTTAGGATACGCTTCACTCCCTCGGCCTTTGTATTTTAATGGGCTGGGTCCCGATTCACTGCAATTTCTTCCAGATTACTTCTGAATACTTCTTTTTTATTTTTTTAACACTTACATACAACTGACAAATTCCTTATGCGTTGCAAATGAATAAGAAAAAACTAAATGCGTTTTTCTTAACTCAGTATTTTTACCTTACAAACTTGCAGGTTAACTTCTATTTGTCCTACCTCCCTACCCAACAGGAATCCTTCTGGAGTCTTCTTAGACTGTTAGTTAGCAGTATCATACCTTTTTCATTCCTCCAAGCACAGGACCTAACGATCAGAATGATTTTGAGTTGTCTGAGTTTTACAGTGGGAGAAAAGCAGTATGGATCACAGTTACATTTTCCACCACAACATCCNTTTTAACACTTACATACAACTGACAAATTCCTTATGCGTTGCAAATGAATAAGAAAAAACTAAATGCGTTTTTCTTAACTCAGTATTTTTACCTTACAAACTTGCAGGTTAACTTCTATTTGTCCTACCTCCTTACCCAACAAGAATCCTTCTGGAGTCTTCTTAGACTGTTAGTTAGCAGTATCATACCTTTTTCATTCCTCCAAGCACAGGACCTAACGATCAGAATGATTTTGAGTTGTCTGAGTTTTACAGTGGGAGAAAAGCAGTATGGATCACAGTTACATTTTCCACCACAACATCCTTATGCTTAGAACAAGCCAGACATTCTATTAATATTATCTCTCCAGCTGGAGAGATAGCTCCGCAGCTAAGGGCCCTGGCTGCTGCTCGTCCAGAGAACTGGGTTCAATTCCCAGCATGAGCATGCGTACATGGTGGCCCACAACTGTTTGTAACTGCGGTTCCAGGAGGCCCTATGCTCTCTCCTCTACTCGCCGTGGGCATCGAGTATGCAAGTGGARCGCAGAAACGTAAAATGTTATAAAGCAAAAGAAAAGAGCGCCTTCATGCTTGCAGAAAGGAGTCTCCAAGGGAAGTGGGGAAAGTAAGAGGAGCTACAGGACAGGAGCGAATGTGAACAAAAACCACGAGACTAAGCCACAGTACTCAAGAAAACAGACAGGTGAAGTCAGACCCAGAAGACCTGTCCTACCTTACGGCAGTTTGTTGAACTCTGTACCTCTTGACGAGAGTACGATGTCTCAAGGTTAAAGTGTACCTTTAAAATACGAAGGGGCAAAAACTAAGCAATATTTTTTTCTTTTGTTTTGTTTTGTTTTAAATTGACAATAACACTGAAAACGCAGACTAGCTGAAGGGGGAAAAGAAACTCTACCTGGAGAGTGGCCATCCTGGAGGAAGGAAAGCAAGGCATGAGCTGTAGCTAAGGGCAGCCCAGTGCCACTACGCGACTATGAAAATCACTGAACTACGCTCTGTGTTATTATTTGTGCCTCGATCTTTTATTTATTTTACTCAATCTGGCCAGGCTTATTGACTTTAATGTTTACCTAATTTTTCAAATATTCCTCAGGAGCATGCATGATATATTATTCAGAAAAACAACACAGCATCAACTTCATTAAAAAACGGTTTTATATGAAATTGTATACACAATACATCAGTTTTACTGCCCATGAAAGGCACTTACCAATTGTATCACTTGTAAAATATTTCAAAACAATACGAGTCGTTCTGTAGAATTGGAGGTTAGAGGACTGGTGACTTTTCCATTACTTTAACCAGCGATGAGCCAAAGATTTCAAAGGCTGAGAGGCAGGCTGAGATGACCCAGCAGAAAAATGACTTATCAATATTTGTTTAGTTGAATTGCCAAAGAACACTGAATTTACTTCATGAAAAAATAAATACCAGAAGCATTTATCTATGGATATTGGAAAAACCCAATCAAAACGTCCTTATCTTTTGCTTGCTTGAACAAAACCCTGTCCATTATTAATTTTAAACTGATAGAAACCTTTTTTTTTTACCTTTGTGTGCTCAATACATGGCGTTTCTGTGATTACCATTACTGTATGTGTATTTACTTTGCTAATTGATATTATTCTGCATTGATTGAATAACCTAATGAAAAATATGGAGTTTTCCCTTCAGAAGCCACCAAAAGATCTGTTTCTATATGGGGCAAAGTGATAAGATGTATGAAGAATGGTATCATTCTTTATCCAGTAGTCTGTTTGCACCAATCAAATTAATTCTATGCTGCTTGCTTTTCTAATAACAATATTTATTGTATCTTTTTAAAAGATAGTCACCTTTTCTTTAGAGAGAAATTGGATTTTATGTGCTGATAYATGCACATAACAAAATGTCTTAAGTAATAAAGCAAAGTAACCTAACGTCCATCTCAAATAGTTTATACTTTTGTAACAGGGCATCTAAAACTTCCTTACTCAATAAAATGTGCAGTAAAATAAAAGTTTATTGGTTATGTTCCTACGTTGTACATTAGTTTCTTGGATTAGCTGTGGCTGCAAAGACTAACTCCATTTTGCTTGGCATCATGTACGGAAGCAGAGTCAGGGATTGGTCTGTCTGGGAAAGGAGTTTAATCCTGAATGCCATCTCTGGTGAAGTGTGAACAAGTTTGTGGCAAAGTGTTCTTCTTTGCACATTCACAAGCTGGTTACAATTGAGATGAGGCTGTAATTTTGTTGGCATTATTGCTGTTGTCGTGAGTCCCTGTACAAGAGAAACTTAGATGTTGTTTTACATCCTCTGCATTCCCAGATCATAATGGCTGGGGCTAAATAAGCCCCTCAGCTGCTTCCGAATCTCTCTTGCCAACTGCTGCGAGACCACCTGTTGCATGTGGGTTCTGTACTCCAACATTGCTTCCTAGATATAGATCAGCTAACACTTCAGATTTGCTTTTGCATGAAATATTTCAGAAATGATGGAGCCCCCTCTATCCCCTTAGTTTGTCCCTGGCCTCTCTGGCTGCCTGGACAGTCAGTGACGGACAGTGATAAGTTATGCTGCATGTCGCAGATGTCTTTCCCCACCGCACTGTTTTACGATCCCCGCCTGTAGCTTCGCCAACAACAATGTGCTGAGTTTTAGAAGTTCTCCTTTTCTAAAATCTCTGGCAGTTTCTCTTCTTCATTTATCTTTATACAGATTCTGATTCTAAAGAAAATAGCAAAATAATTTGGATGAAAGATTTGTCAGTTAGGTTAAAATACAAACAAACACACTTGGAGGAATAAAAACCAGTCAATAATATAGTGTGAGATAGAACAGAAATGACCAATTTCCAAGATGACAATAGAAAAAGATAAATATGAGGACATTATTTGATTGCTGGTCATAAAAGTCAAGTAAGCTGTGCTGGGTGGTGAGAGCTGATGCCCCAGCATTCAGGAGGCAGAGGCAGAGGCAGAGGCAGATGGATCTCTATGAATCCAAGAGCAGCTTGTTCCACACAATGACTTCCGAGGGCAGTAATGGCTAACAGGAAGGCCTTGTTTCAAAATGAGACAGGGAGAGGGAAGGGAGGAGGGGGAGGGGGAGAGGGAGGGNGAGGGAGGGGGAGAGGGAGAGAATGCTCTTGTGAGATTCTGGAAAACTGAGAAAGGAAAGTTCAATATTTAAAAGTTTTAATAGATAAGAATATTCCAGTGGCTGTATAAAGCATCCTTTGATTCCTAAAGTGTAATAAGTCTCGCACAGAACTTTGCATAAATAGCAGTACTAAATTGTGGTCTATTGTACTAAACGGCTGTTGGCATTAGCACRTAAGATGAAGTGAATATGAGCCAGTYATTTCTTAATACTTGTGAGAGGAATATTCCAGGAAGCTTGTAGTTAGCAGGTAGAGGAAATAAGTTAAGATTTACACTAGCAGTGTGCCAAGTGTCTAGAGTAATCGATAAAGGTACAGATCAACATGGTACAAAAGAAATTCAATAAAACTAGTTACTCCTGAAGAAGTTGGGCAAGGTGGAGAGATTATAAAGAAACTTGGGAAACTTAGYTAAACAGAAATAAGATGTCAGAAAACTCAAACATAATTTAAAAACAAGAAAAACCATAGAGGGAGTATTGGTCCAAGGAACACTGGAGTCCACGTGTARGAATAGCAAATGGGATTGGTACTTTAATTAWACATGAATTTAATTGTTATTRTGTTAAGTATATGCAGCTTGATAAAAGAGGCAACTCACAGTAAGGGCAAAAAACGGCCCTGTGGAGAAAATAAAGTGTGAGTACCTGACATGGTTGCTTGCCAAACTAAGAAAAAGGGAAAAATGTTCTGAAACAAAAACCACTATTTGGAACAAAAGTAAAAAATGGTAAGTGAAACATATTTTTGCCTTTTCCTCCCAACCAATATTAGAATATCAGAATATCAGAATGAGAGATGGAAAAATATTCAAATAAAATTTCCATTTCCATTTCCATTTGTAAAAATTTATCTGTTCTGGTCCTTCTTTTTCTACTCACTTTTCTTTCTTTTTTCTTTTTTCTATTAGATATATTCTTTATTTATATTTTAAATGATTTCCCCTTTCCTGGTCCCCCCAAATATGTCCCATAAGCCATCTCCCCTCCCCTGTTCCCCAATCCCCTACACTGCTGCATCAAGCCCTTTTTCAAAGTAGAAGGTGTTCATTACTTAGCAGTGTGTCCGATTCGAGATGTGGAAATCCAGGTGAGAGACCTCCATACCAGGCAGCCTAAGAAGTTGGAGCACAGAGCCTTATGCACATCTTTCTGGAGAGCTGTACCCTCACTTGGCCCCTTCCTTTATACACGTGAGGAGACATGTCTTTTTTCCTCCTATCAGATGAGCATCTACTCCTTTAACCTCAGGTAACTCCCTACCTCCCTGGAGGTAAGGTTTCTTTGTCTCCCCCCCCCCCTCCAAGAGCTGAGGACTGAACCCAGGGCCTTGTGCTTGCTAGTCAAGCGCTCTACCACTGAGCTAAATCCCCAACCCTGAAGGTAAGGCTTCAACATATGGATTGTAAAGGTTAGGGTTCACTCCATAAAATCCCCATAATAAGGTTTGTATAGTCAGGATACGTTTCTAAAAGGTTACTAACTTTCCACCAATTTTACCATCCTTCTAGATTTGGTTGGTTAAGAAGTTTTTCCATTATCATTGATATTAGTGAGGTGTGACAGGATTTTGTTTGATTCTTCCTTGACCTTTTTGTTTGTCCATGTTAAATATTGTTTCCTGTAAAAAGGAGTTGGCATCAAAATCAACTCCCCATTCTTTTTTTAAAAATTCATTTTAAATTTTCCTTGTAATAGAGTTACTAGATTAAAAATTATGAACTGTAAGAATGTGCAAATTAAAATATAACTTTATAATACACTATATAAAAAATAAAGACTTGTTTTGACTAAAACCAAACTCGAAAAATGTACTAATCGTTATCTTCCTCTTGTTTGATACAAATGTATGTGTTCAGAACAGAAAGTAAAAAAAAAAAAAACAAAAAACCAGTCACCAAATTTTATATCTGTCTCCCTTCATAGGGAATATATAACGTCATTTAATAATTTCATCCCTCTGTGGTATTTGTCAAAGAAAATGCATGTGCCATTTTAAAGAAATCAAATATTTCCATTCAAGCTAATCAAAAATACCTCAACGATTAGCTAGCTTCCTGGAATAATTATATTATTTAGCAGTGYATGCCAATTGATATTTGGCAAATATTTCTTGCTTGTCTAAGAATGAGGTAAGATGTAAAACAATAAAAACGGATTATGTCGTTGCTCAATCTAGCTCATATTTAATTTCCAAGGGAAAGGAGAAGTGCAGTGTAGCTCTGGCAAGCCTGATGTGTGTGAGTTCTAGTCACTTGGGCTAGCATGAGAGGCAAGGCTCTCGCCACTGTACTCTACCACAGTCCTTCCGTGCCTTTCTCTGCACATGCTACAGCTCTGTGTTTATATATTACTCAAGAAATATGTGTTCGTAGACATTAACCTTTTTTCTTATTATTGTTGGAATCCATGAACTTGCTGTGATGACATAAGAGTGTGTGATTTATGTGATGTGACCTGTCTGTCATTCATGTGAGAATGGAAGTGCAGTACCCAGACATGACCATAGTCAATAGTCTTTTAAATTATTATTATTATTATTATTATTATTATTATTAATTATTATTATTATTACTATTATCACTTGTTTTATGGTAAAAAGGTGAAGCCTGCACACACTTTCTCCCAATGGTCGGGAAGCCATGTCATCAGGAGCTTGCTCTCAACTTTGTGGAGGAGAAAGTAGAGAAGGGGTCATCAATACTCAGATACCTTCTCCTTTTGCCTTTTTTATTCAGTGCAGAATTCTAGACTATGGGATGGTGTCACCAGTCTCTTGGTAGGCCCTTTTCCTCCTTCCATCCACCCTAGAAATTCCCTCATCCAACTCAACCTCACTAATGTTCTAGGCTCAGTCTTCCTCCCTCCCTCCCTTCCTCCCTCCCTCCTTCCCCTCCCTCCTTTTCTTCCTTCCTTCCTTTTTTCCTTCCTTCCTTCTTCCCTTCCTTCCTTGCCTTGGTCTTCTTGTTGTTCTTCCTCTTCCTCTTCCTTTTCCTCTTCTTCYTCCTCCTCCTCCTCYTCTTCTTCTTGGTCTTCTTCTTTATTTTAATTTTTTTWAATTTTTCTTGTTGTTGTTCTTGTTATTGTTGTTGTTCTTGTTTTGTGACAGGGTTACTCTGGGTAGTCCTGGCTAGCCTGGAATTCAGTCTGTAGACCAGGCTGGCCTTCAATTCAAAGATCCATCTGCCTCTGCTTCCCAAGGGCTGGGTTAAAAGCATGAGCAACTGCCCAGATCCTAGGCCTTTCTGAATCCAATGAATTGACATGCACAGCCACTACAACATATGCACACATCCAATGTAGACTTGGTACAGATATACTAGACACATAATCCTAATTAAATGACAATACTTAGATATAAAGCTAAGTCCAGATGATCTCATTTTACAACAACAGCAACGACAACAATGATAATAATAATAATAATAATAATAATAATAATAATAATAATAATAAAATGTAGCATGTCCATGGTTCTGTTCAACCATTGCTTGTACGGGTGGTTTGAATTTTTTAAAACCTTAATTGTCTCTGTTGCTGATGCTACTTAATTCCAAGAGTCAGTATATGTATATCAAGCACATTTTAACAAATATATCCATTGCCACAAAAAAGAATATATTTGAGAACCATCAATAGAGTGAAGGATGACATAAAGCAATATTAAGCATCTTGTACGGGGAACATTGTTAAAAATCAAGATTAATGTTCTGATGAAAGCTGATGGGAGCAGTGGTATGATCTGGGCTTACTTATGTTGTACTAGAAGATTTAAAAAGAAAACAATGAGCATCCATTCATAGAAAAAGGTTAATTATTTTTGCATTACAAAATTTAAGACATAAACATTTACTTGAAAAATCTGCTTTATCTGAAGGTAGAGTCTTTATGTTATTGTGTAAAACTCCATATTCATGGTSTCAGCATTGAAAGGGAAAACAATTGTCATAAACTTTTCCTCAAAAGATGTTTTCTTAATTATGCCTCCATTCACTTTCCATTGTCTTTATTTCTGTCTGCTTAGTCTGCAACGCTGCCTGTGTAATTCTCCTGACGAGATTTCTTTATTTATTTCTTTATTTATTTTGACACAAATCCAATGATCATACACCAATCCTTATCTGCTTAATTCTCTCCATGTTTACCCAGTCACGTCATGTTGAGCCCATTAATCAAAAACAAATAAACAAACAACAAACAAGCAAATAAACAAAAAAAATGCACTCCTTCGTGATAATCACTGTCCACAAAAGTATGAACATACTGCTGGCTCTTCCCATTTGCTTCTTTTCCAATTGGTTCCTACTTTGTAGATTTCTCCACTTGTCTCCTTTTAGTGCTTAAAGCCAAACTCAATCTGCCTGTTTCTGAAAGTCCTCTCTCCTTAACTCTACTCTGTGGATTCTCCTAAGAGGCATCTCGAATTGTGATAACATTAGTTAATTGTATAACTCATACATGGAGTGGCAGGGTGTCTAATTTTGGTAAAAGAATAATTGATACATCATCTGTTTGCTTCACTTCAGTCCCAAGATGCTGTTGAATTCTAACTTCTCATACTTGAGTGTTTAGATGTGTTGAATGGTTTAGGTAGGTAGAGCAATCAAATTGCTCATAAAATTCAGTTGTGCTGAAAAGTACATTTACTATTTTGGTCTATCATTTACTTAATCTTTCAATTGGGTTATCTAATGACTGCCAAAAGCAAATGGAACTGTAGATGCTACCAAACTTAAACTCACTCCTMTCTAATAATTCAAATACCATGCACTGATAAAATTCAGTCCTTGTGAGTTCTTATTCATTCCTCTGCTTCCCACTCCCTCTTCCTCAAATGTAACATCTCAAAGGCATACTTGCATAGACGTTTATGTTGCAACTTAGATACCAAGATGTCCAAAACTTTGTGCATCCATATCATGCACTTCTGGACAGCATCCCTTCTGTTATATTCCTGCAACCAAAACCAAATGGTTTTCTCTACAACTCTGCAAAAGCAAATCTGTCTGATCTATTTTGCTAAGCATTTCTATTCRTGTCTCTTTTTGTCTTTGTCTATTCTGCCTGTGTCTCATATGCCCACCTAGTATGAATGAGTGTTCAAAGGCTACAGAAGAGCCAGTTTCTAGGACATCCACATTGAAATACACCTTCTGTGCTTGGTCTGCTTTATTCCAACTGCACCATGAACTTGTTCCAAGCCTTGGGTTGCCATGGCATAAGTCCCCAAACTCTAAGCTTGTCAGAGAATATTACACAAATAGCATCTTTGTATTTGCTGTGCTTCCCTACCTTGTGGYRCATGCTCATRGAACTTGCAGTCTTCTTGCCCTCTATGCCCTTATGTCTGGCTATGCTATCCCTTCKTCGTAGAAAGTCATATTTACATTTCCYAAATGCCCGACATAGCTGAGTTAACATTCATTACAAACAGCATAATGGCATTGTATTACTTTGTGTGTGCCTTTCCTCAGAAACTTATCAAAGTTTTTCAGAACTGCTATAGTCTTAGAAGACCTGCCAACCCTCCCATTCTAAGCTACATCATTTCCCATGCCAGTCATACCCACCCTAATTCCCTCAACCCAAGCTCTTCCTCTCCTTCAAACCCCTATTTAAGGCTTTGTTAACTCCCAAGAAATCCCTCCAGTGAAAACATTTCTATTAGWTATCTGGCCTCTGATCGCTCATGCATTAGGTGCCAACCTTAGATAAAGATCTTCAGATACAAACCAGAGCCCATTCCTTTCACMAAAGTCCCTTAAGAAACTTTACTGGTTCAAAGCACTCTGCCAACTCTACAGATTCTCCAACCATTGCCCTAAAACGTTATTTCCAGAAGTAAAGCAATCTGAATAGTCAGATGCATGGAGTTACAGACTCATCAAAGAACTATCTCACAATTAGCTATAATGTCTTCTTTTTACAGAAATGGAAATAATGTCCCGAAATTTACTGACAACCCCATTGCCAATCAATCATTAATATTCCTTCTGCTTATATACAAGGGCATATCACCATGCTCCTCTCTGTTCTCTCCCTCCCTCCTTCAGACACACACACACTTGCACACATGCACACACAATGCACACACACACACACACCTATATTACATAGTGTACAGTTATCTTGCATCCTATCCTAGGTTTCGGAAAGATAGAAATCATAGCTTCTCTTTATTCATTTCTTCTTTTTAAAACCAAACACAATCCAATCAACTTAGTTCCTTCAGTATCAGAAAGAGCGATATCGACTGACTGAGGGGTTCACACTTGCTAGTACTCCTTTAAGCTAAACCTGTGGGATCTCCTCTGTCATCCTGGCCTTGTTTCTTCTGGCATGGGTCTCATTCACTCGCGTCACTGGCAGTCACATCCAGGGATTTGTGGTCAGAATGGAGTCTAGTGTGCTGTTTCCTCTCATGGTTTTACTCTACATTTCTCTGSCTTTTTCCCCCTGCCAAGGGGTGACTGGAAGTTTCTTGAACAATTGAAACAATGGTCATGTCTGCTCACTGGAGAGACAGACAATTCAATAAGATCTTTCATTTTAGGATACCATAGATGACTAATCCTATCCCTTCCTTTCCGGGCTCCAGAGCATTCTTCATGATCAACAATAACTTCTGTAATTACTCTAGAGTGAATAAAGTTAGCCTTTTCCTCTACTGGGCACAGAAGGCTGTGTTCTCCCTCTTCGTGGTCCTTGATGACAAGGGCACAGAAGGCTGTGTTCTCCCTCTTCGTGGTCTTTGACATGTATCTGAATTGCCCCTGCCCTATGCCTGCGGTGAATGAAGATGGTGCAGCTTCATTAGTTTTCCTACAAAAGCATTGGACTTCCTTAATATTGACTCAAGCTATTTTTGAAAGGGAATAAAAAATGGACTCTCAGTGGGAATGAGGAACAAGAGGCTTTCACACGAACCCTAGTTGAAGCTACATGTCTCACTACCTACCAGTCCAATGTCTTATAACACCTCCTGCTGAGCCAAGTGCCTTGAGGATGATATCTTGATTTACCAGACGTAGTTTCTAAAGTTAGTTTGCTGTGCTTTTGTTTTGTCTTCATGTAAGAAATGCGTGTAGGCAAGTTGGTTTTTGTTTGCTTGTTTTTGTTTTACATTGTGTCTTCAAGTTAATCTTAAGAATTTAATCCCATACCTTAATTTTGTAAATGTATTGACAAGAAATGTTTGTTTATGAATGAATATTGAGTCCATTMATTATAATTTWGAATGTAAATAAGTACTTATTGCACTTGCCTAGTTTCCTGTTACAGTGTATAACTGAATTATGGACTAGTGAGGATAATTTTCTTCCTCATCCATGTACACTCCTTGGCTCAGGTGTTAATCACCAGCAGAGGGCACAATGCACACATAGATTTGGGACTTCAAACCTAGCAGGTTGTTCCTGGGTCACCTGCAATCTGTTCACTTACAGTCAGSTCATCCCTAAAGACAGTACAACTCAGACTCATTCAGATTACACAGCAGAAATGCATTTTATTGTTTTGATCATCACCTACAGCTAGAGAAGAAAAGAACACCATATCTTTTATGATSAAAATGCAGCCTTATTCATAATTTCAGGGAAGATAGGCCCATTCTTTTGTGGTTTTAGTAACCATTATATCAAGGTATTTAAAAACTTATAATGAGATAAAATTAAAATTCTCATACATAAACACTGTATAAATAACATAAGTCTAATGTACTGTTATAATTTTGTATCATAACATGTACCTTTTCAGAATTTTTGTTGTTCTAGAAAAATGTACAAGGCTTTATACAGATCTTTTTTTACACTATCTCAAGGGAGTCTGACTTTGTAWTTTGTAAAATATTTTTGTTTATTTAAGTCAAGAAACCCCTGTGTTTCACGGATGTCTTCCATATAAGAAAAAAATATTACTGTTCTCAGTGCAATCCTTTATTAAAAATTCCCTGGCTGAATACTCATGGACTACAAAAGAAGCTGATTAGGAGTCTTCAATAAAAGCTTGAAGGAGGAAAAGAAAATTGGAATGTCACATTTTGATTAGRTTCYGTCACTTGTACATCATCTCATATGCATAACCAGTGTTTACTTCCTGGCTATATACCAACCCAGAATCAGGAGTGCAAACACTTCCTGTCACAGTTAGTGTTTGTCTGAGGAAGAATTCACCCTCACACTCACACATGCACACACATTTATATAGATAGAGACAGACACTAGACCATTATCTTCAAAATTCTTATAAAACAAAATAAACTATAATTTTGGAGATAGCTTAGTTATTAAAGAACTTACTGTGTAAGCAGAGAGGCCTGTCTTTGGATTGCCAGCATCCACATAGAAAGACGGGCTGGGCAGTTTGTATTTGTAATCTCAGTTCTAGAGAGATAGAGCCATGAGGAGCCTTGGAGTCCGCTGAGCAGCCAGTGTAACCTAATCAGTGATCTACAGATCAGTGAAAGACCTTTTCTTGAAAAGTAAAATGAAGACTTCTGTAAGAAGATGCCTGATGGTAACCTTTGGTCTGTAGAAACACACACACA
>BDUI01033616.1:11549-23487 GCA_002335545.1 Apodemus speciosus | reverse complement strand
TTTTGTTAATATACTTCAAAACCATTTCTTCCTTCCAAGGTAGAAAAACTCGCATTGAGGATGCAAGCACTTTTTTTTGAAAGCCTCAGTAATTCTAGACATGGATCTGAACAGCACATGTTGCATAATAGCATTTTCTGGAGTTCATGGAGCAGCTATGGACACAAGTAATGTTGCAGACTAGGTCCCTGAAACTTCTCCTTTTCCCTGTGGCCTCTGGGATATTTTGTGTGCTCTGACGGGCGAGATTTGTGACTGGTATTTAAAGCTAAGATTTAAAGGAGATTATTTTTGAGCTTTACACTAACAAAACTGACTTGCTCAAATTCCCTTGTGTGTGTGTGTGTGTACATGTGTGTACATGTGTGTTTGTGTTTGTGTGTGTGTGTATATGTGTGTTTGTGTGTGTGTACATGCATGCCCTTGTTACTTTTCACCATAGTTAAATTGAATTCCAAGTTCCCATRACCAAAAATTCTTCCTGTTTCTCATTCTATTTCATCATATTTACCGACCCAATTCCCAACATCTGAGGCTTATGCCGAACCTGTCGACCTTCCCCACATTCCCCACAGACACTGGGAAACCTTGCTGCTCAACAGCTGTAACATCTGTCAGAGTTAGTAACTTTACATCTCTCCTCCTTTGYTTGGTACTCTTTTCTTATCTGCATCTTGGATAGTACAACATTTTTTAGAATTGCAGTTGACACCAAAGCTTTATAACTTGAATTTCAACATCTTAATATGTTAAGTTTTTATAGTGACCATTATAGGATTTCACTCTGTATGAATGCTTAGATGAATCTAACCCTCAAGAGACTTGAGGTTCCAGGGAGTATGGAGGCCAGATGGGGTGGGTATGGGGTGGGGACATCCTCTTGGAGACAGGGGTGGGGATGGGATGTGGGGGAAGAATGGGATGAGGAACTGTCGAAGGGTGGACCAAAAGGGGGATAATGACTGGACTGTAAAAAAGGATTAAAGATAATTTAAAGCGACCTAGTTAGCATTCATATATCATTTTTGTTGTTTGTTGAGGTAGGGTCTCTGTTGTTTAGACTGGACTAGAGCTTGTATCTGCCCTTCTGCTTCCCAAGAACTGATGTTACAGGCATGTGACACATGCAAGATGATATTCCACTTCTATTTCCTTTGAGTATATTTCCAGAAGTGGCATTTAGGGGTGATGAGGGGGTTGAAGTTGTTTATCAGGTTTAGGAGTTCTCTGGTGGAATTTTTGGGATCACTTAAGTATACTATCATATCATCTATAAATAGTGATACTTTGACTTCTTCCCTTCCAATTTGAATACCTTTGACCTTCTTTTGTTGTCTAATTGCTCTGGCTAGGACTTTGAATACTATATCAAACAGGTAGGGAGAGAGTGGCCAGCCTTGTCTAGTCCCTGATTAAACTTAAAGCAATYGGTGGGATTGCTTTAAGTTTCACTACATTTAGTTTGATGTCGGCTATTGGTTTGCTATATATTGCTTTTACTATGTTTAGGTATGGGCCTTGAATTCCTGATCTTTCCAAGACTTTTATCATGAACAGGTGTTGGATTTTGTCAAATGGTTCCTCAGCATCTAATGACATGATCATGTGGTTTTTTTTTTTTTTGAGTTTGTTTACATAGTGGATTACATTGATGGATTTCCATATATTGAACTATCCCTGCATCACTGTCTAGAAAATTGACCATTTCATCTAGATTTTCCAGTTTTGTTGAGTATAGGCTTTTGTAGTAGAATCTGATGATTTTTTGGATTTCCTCAGTATCTGTTGTTATGTCTCCCTTTTCATTTCTGATTTTGCTAATTTGGATACTGTCTCTGTGTCCTCAGGTTAGGTTAGCTAAGGGTTTATCTATCTTGTTTGTTTTTTTCAAAGTACTAGTTCCTGGTTTGGTCGATTCTTTGTATAGTTCTTTTTGTTTCTACTTTGATTTCAGCCCTGAGTTTGATTATTTCCTGCCATCTACTTCTCTTGGGTGTATTCACTTCTTTTTATTCTAGAGCCTTCAGCTGTGCTGTCAGGCTGTTAGTGTATGCTCTTTCCAGTTTCTTTTTGGAGGCACTCAGAGCTATGAGTTTTCCTCTTAGCACTGCTTTCATTGTATCCCATAAGTTTGGGTATGTAATGCCTTTGTTTTCATTAAATTCTAAAAAGTCTTTAATTTCTTTCTTTATTTCTCCCTTGACCAAGTTATCTTTGAGTAGAATGTTGTTCAGAGTCTATGTATATTTGGGCTTTCTGTTGTTTTTATTGTTATTAAAGATCAGCCTTACTCCATGGTGATCTCGGTACATGGAATTATTTCAGTCTTCTATCTGCTGAGGTCTGTTTTGTGACCTAGAATATGGTCACTTTTGGAGTAGGTACTGTGAGGTGCTGAGAAGAAGATATATTCTTTTGTTTTAGGATAAAATGTTCTATAGATATCTGTTAAATCCATTTGGTTTATAACTTCTATTAGTTTCACTGTTTCTCTTGTTTAGTTTGTGTTTCCTTGATCTGTCCATTGATGAGAGTGGGGTGTTTAAGTCTCCCGCTATTATTGTGTGGGGTGCAATGTGTGATTTGAGATTTAGTAACGTTTCTTTTATGAATGTGGGTGCTCTTGTATTTGGAGCATATCTGTTCAGAATTGACATTTCATCTTGGTAGATTTTTTTCTTTGATGAGTATCAAGTGTCCTTGTCTTTTTTTTTTATTACTTTAGGTTGAAAGTCATTTTTATTCGCTATTAGAATGGCTACACCAGCTTGTTTCTTGGTACCATTTGCTTGGACAATTCTTTTCCAGCCTTTTACTTTGAGGTAGTTTCTGTCTTTGTGCCTGAGGTGGGTTTCCTGTATGCAGCAAAATGTTGGGTTCTGCTTATGTATTCAGTATGTTAGTCTGTCTTTTTATTGGAGAATTGAGTCCATTCAGTAATATTAGAGATATTAAGGAGAAGTGATTGTTGCTTCCTGTTATTTTTGTTATTAGAGGTAGAGTTATGTTTATGTGGCTCTCTTGTTTTTTGTTTGTTAAAAGAAGATTAATTTCTTGCTTTTTCTAGTATGTAGTTTCCCTCCTTTTGTTGGTGTTTTCCATTCATTATCCTTTGAAGGGCTGGATTTGTGGAAGATATTGTGTAAATTTGTTTTTGTCATGGAATACCTTGGTTACTCCATTTATGTTAATTGAGAATTTTGCTGGGTATAGTAGCCTAGGTTGGCATTTGTGTTCCCTTAAGGTCTGTGCGACATCTGCCCAGGATCTTCTGGCTTTCAGTCTAAGGTGAGAAGTCTAGTGTAATTCTGATATGTCTGCCTTTATATGTTACTTGACCTTTTTCCCTTACTATTTTAATATTCTTTCTTTGATTAGTGCATTTGGTGTTTTAATTATTATGTGACAGGAGGAATTTCTTTTCTGTTCCAATCTATTTGGGGTTCTGTAGGTTTCTTGTATGTTTATGGGCATCTCTTTCTTTAGGTTAGGCAAGTTTTCTTCTATAATTTTGTTGAAGACATTTACTGGCCCTTTAAGTTGAAAATCTTCACTCTCTTCTCTACCTATAATCCTTAGGTTTDATCTTCTCATTTTGTCCTAGATTTCCTGGATGTTTTGGGTTAGGAGATTTTTGCATTTTCTTTGACTGTTGTGTCAATGCTTTGTATGGTATCTTCTGCATCTGAGATTCTCTCTTCTATCTCTTGTATTCTGTTGTTGATGTTTGCATTCATGACTCCTGCCTGATTCCTTTCCTAGGTTTTCTATGTCCAAAGTTGTTTTTCTTTATTGTTTCTATCTTCATTTTTATATCCTGGATGATTTTGTTCAATTCCTTCACCTGTTTGGTTGTGCTTTCCTGTACTTCTTCAACGGTTTCTACCTGTTTACCTGTGTTCTCCTATATTTCTTTAAGGGAGTTATTTATGTCCTTCTTGAAGCCCTCTATCAGCATCATGAACTGTGATTTTAAATCCAAATCTTGCTTTTCTGGTGTGTTGGGGTATCCAGGACTTGCTGTTGTGGGAGAATTGGGTTTGGATGGTGCCATGTTGCCTTGATTTCTGTTGGTAAAGTTCCTACATTTGCTTTTCGCCATCTGGTTATCTCTGGTGTTAGTTGGTCCTGCTGTCTCTGGCTGATGCTTGTCCCTCCTGTGGGTCTGCAAGTCTCTCTCAGCACCCCTGGGTGACCAGCTCTCCCTGGGCACAGAGTGCTGTGGCTCAGCCCAGGTCCTGGGTGCAGATGGAGCCCAGATGGACCCTGGCCCAGCTACTATGCCACGCTTGTGTTCCCTGTGCTCCTGGCTGTACCGTCTGCTCAGTCACTGGAGAGAAGATGGCATCCTCATCTCCAAAGCTGGGAGTCAAATCATCCCTTGCAGAGCAGTTCTCCCCTGGCAGGATCTGTGCACAGATGGCTGTGGTGTTGCCCAGCTCCTGGGTGCAGATGGAACCCGGACCCTGTCCCCGCTGCTCTGCCACTCCTGTGTTCCCTGTGCTCTTTGTTGTACCCGCTTGCTCATTCTCCAGATAGAAGATGGCCTTAACATCTTAATATTATTTTACATTTCTACTCTAGTAGTTGAAAAATGTGAGTTACATCTAAGTTAGGTTCTTGCACGTTTTTGTTTCTTTGGACTGGGATTTTAGTTTTAATGCATTGTATAATTTTAGGGTTGAATCCCATAATTTCCACTGAATTATGTAGGCTTTAAATGAGAAATTTAATCTTTATCTTGTTTGGAGTTAGGTTGTGTTTACTGGTTGCTGTGGCTCTAAGAATCTGAAACTAGAATTTCTTTAACTGCCCTTGTTTTTGTTATCTTGTCTTGGCCTTCCTAAATAGTCAGTGACTGAGAGGTCTAGTTGTAATCCACTGATAATAGCTTAATTGCTCAGGGAGGCAATGCGTTCTGATGTCCTACAATTAGTCTCTTSTTAATGCGAGCCAGTTTTCCCAATCAGTATCCATCACATGTGTGTCTGTTCCTTCCTCCCTGGGTGAGACAGGAAGGCTAGAGGAAACTGAAGTTGGACCTTCATACAAGGAAAAGCAGGGAGACATACTTGTATAACTTCCTGCTCCCTGGTCAGGGAGGTTTCTAAGAAAATCTCAAGTGTTTATACTTAAGCAAAAATATATTATTGAGTTTGGTTTATATAATGATTAGCTGTGTGAAACCTATAGTAACTTCTTTAAATTATACTTGAAAGTAGCCAAGTAGACACTGGGCAAGAACTTAAATTCTTCTYTGTAATATATATGTAAACTTAGCTAGAATGTATCTTTGGACATCTGTTAGGTAATATCTAGCATCTGGGCATTTAGTGGATGACATTGCCATCTTAATATTTTTAGGCAAGTGGAATTTTGTCTCATTGCTCCAATATTTGATGACTTCCTTTTTTTACACTAAATACACATGTATTATGAGTTCGGTAGAGACTCAAAGGCATGTCTCCATTAGAATTATGTCTCCATGAAAATCGCCAAGTTTGCTTGTCATATTTGCAGGCTAAGGTTGATTGTAGATTCCTCAATGCAGCCCTTAAAATAGCAAGTATAGAGGGAATCAAGCGTGAGTCTGTTCCCACTAGTTATTAGTTTATTGAATAAATTACAATAAATTATAGGACTGTGAGATATTCTTTGGTGACAGAAGGCATTTTTAAATGTAGAGCTTCTTCAAGTCTCTTTAATAATTAAAATGCATGAAACACACTCAACAGATGGCAAAGGGTTTGAACTAAATATGTACAACTCTTCAACTACTTAGTTTTACATAATAATGTGTTTGTACAAATAAGGTGATGACCTTTCCATGATAACTTCTACAAATACATGAAGCTGAATGTGCTCACTGTAGTTGCTAAAATCTGGCAATGATAGAATAGACAGCACTTTTCTAAATCTTCAGTTATAATTTTGCCATTGTTCTATGAAGTAGCAAACTCCTGCCATCTGGAATTTCTTTTTNGCCAAGTTTGCTTGTCATATTTGCAGGCTAAGGTTGATTGTAGATTCCTCAATGCAGCCCTTAAAATAGCAAGTATAGAGGGAATCAAGCGTGAGTCTGTTCCCACTAGTTATTAGTTTATTGAATAAATTACAATAAATTATAGGACTGTGAGATATTCTTTGGTGACAGAAGGCATTTTTAAATGTAGAGCTTCTTCAAGTCTCTTTAATAATTAAAATGCATGAAACACACTCAACAGATGGCAAAGGGTTTGAACTAAATATGTACAACTCTTCAACTACTTAGTTTTACATAATAATGTGTTTGTACAAATAAGGTGATGACCTTTCCATGATAACTTCTACAAATACATGAAGCTGAATGTGCTCACTGTAGTTGCTAAAATCTGGCAATGATAGAATAGACAGCACTTTTCTAAATCTTCAGTTATAATTTTGCCATTGTTCTATGAAGTAGCAAACTCCTGCCATCTGGAATTTCTTTTTTCTGTATTTTATTTTTCTGTTTCCTCTATAGAAACTAATGCTATGTTTTTACAGCATGTGGTTTCCCTTATTAAACCTGAAAAACCATACATTTCAGTATAAGCATAGATGTTGTGTCTATAATATCATCTTGTTTCTAGGGCTCTTAATCCAGTTCTCTTATTCCCTTCATTTGGAAACAGTCTGGTCATGTTTTTGGCTTAATGTTTGGTAGTTAGACATGGAATTTTGACAGTTCATTTGTTAGTATTGGATGCAGAACATCCCAAAATTTAGTTACTTGAATTAGTGACCATTCTAGTTGTGATGAGGAAGATTAAATAACCTTAAGAATAGATCCAATGGCAGATGTGCAATACTCATAGTAGGAAAAAATGTGAACAGTCTTGAGTAGAGTTGACAAATGGGCTTCACTGAACTCTCTCTGATTAAACCAGGTAACATTCAAACTTGGATTTACTGAGGGCCATTTGAAKAAGGATAAAAATCTCCATAATTAARTACATACTCAAAAGCATGTAGAAATTTAGTGTATGATGAACACGGATCTCAAATGATTGGGCTAGACTTATTAACAAGCAGTTCTGGAACAATTGGATGGCCACTCAGAAAGATTCCKTAYATTATATACCCCATGGAAAACTACAATAATGACAACAAACCKGTGGGTGTGGACACTYATRAGGCCCAGAAGGTGATGTGTGGTACTTTTTAACCTTAAATAAAACTCAGAGAATAACAAGAGATTGTTAAAATTTGACTGTATAAAAGATTGTTATAGTCAACACATCATAAAAGATAAGCTACAAGAAAATATTCATACCATCTACTATAGACAAAAGGCTGATTTCCTTAATATCTGAATAACTCAAATACAAGAGTCAAACTGGGTAAGGTGTTTTCCAGGGTAGAATGGCCCRGGCAAATGGAGAGGGGAAAGRCAAGAAAGAAGGAAGAAGAGGAGGAAGGGTGTAAGAGAAGAGGGGAGATGAGACGAGAGAGGATGTGRGTTAGCTCACTGGGTGAGAACTAGACAGCTGCGTTTAGGGCTTGATTTTTAGCAGCAAGGAAAAGAGAGGAGAAAAGAAGAAGAGAAAAGAAAAGAGAAAAAGTGAAAAGAAGAGATAAAACCAAGAACTGAAAAGTTTGTAGAAAAAGAGACAGACATGGACAGCCGTGGAGCTGAGTTCACACGCGGCTAGTGCTTGTTAGACTCACCATCAGTTGTACACTCCTATACAGTGATTCAGTGATGGCAAGTGCTTGTTAGACTCACCATCAGTCATACTCTCCTGTACAGTGATTCAATGGCGGCAAGTGCTTGTTAGACTCACCATTAGTCATACATTCTTATACAGTGATTCAGTGGCGGCAAGCGCTTGTTAGACTCACCTTCAGTCATACACTCCTATACAGTGATTCAGTGGCGGCAAGCGCTTGTTAGACTCACCATCAGTCGTACACTCCTATACAGTGATACAGTGATGGCAAGCACTTGTTAGATTCACCGTCAGTCGTACACTCCTATACAGTGATACAGTGATGTGCCTCCACCTTTAAATGGCACTGTTAGAAGGGTGTGATGAATTCCATGGGGGACCCTGAAGGGAAATAGTCACTGATTCCTGTAGGAATTCACGCCAACTACCACTTAAGAGAGAAAGCTGCTAAATACTTGAGAAGCACTTGCTTACCTTCTTTCCCAGAAATCCCTCTTCTATGAATTTGTCACACCATCTTGAAAATTCACATTTATGAAAATATGTCTGAAAAGATAGTATGTATAATTGTAAAATACTAGAAGCTTAACTAGAGAATATATGGTTAAATGAAGATATTTTGTATTTACCCAGTAGAATATGGAAGGTACCAACAAAGAGATACTGTGAACTTTCTTGAAATTAYGTCTAGTACATTGTAGAAAGTGCAAAGCCATATYTTTAGGAAGAAATGAGATAGTAAAAAATACTTTCACGCTCTGCTCATTTGAACRTGATTAGAGTGTTTATCTAACATGCACACGGCCTGAAGTTTGATATTCTAGTGCCACAAAACTAACCCTGAATCCTAAACAAACAAACAAACAAACAAGCAAACAAGCCTCCCAAAACCACGTGGGGGTGATGAGTCAGAATCAGAGTTAGTTAGGTACCAAGAGGGGGTCATAAGTGTGGTGGAAAGAACAGAGGTTGTCACCAGCGTAGTAAAGAAAGCATGCCACTTTTGTATTGCTTTAGCTGTTAAAATTAACTAGAATTTTGTCCAGGATCAACATGAAGTGAATACACATAGTGCCAAATGAAACTACCTAAAGAACAAATGGGTCATATAAGCAAACTGAAGGGGATGGGAACCCAAAGAACTAATCTTGAGCAACTTTAGAAAACAGAGCTTTGACTCTAGCAAACAAATAGTGTACTGTTTTTATTAAGTATGGTCATTGAAAGTAACCATATCAGTTCTTGATTATGTAATTACCTCTTGTGTTTGCTAGAACTGAACAAATAAGTAAATGAACTATAGAGAATAACAGCTTTTTCTGTTGAAAAAGAAGTTACGGATTAGAAAAAAGGTACTGTAATATACCTTGTAATAAATTGAAATTAGAGGTATCAGTATGAACACTTGCTATATATGTACATTTATATAATGGYTATTTATATACACATAGAGTTGTGTGTATGTATATTTTAATGTATACGTATATATATATGTATGTATGTGTGTGTATATATATACATTTATACACATTTCTCTCAGTGTGCCTGCTGGATGGGCTCAGGAGCAGTGGTACCTCAGTAGCAATGAGGTTATGGTGCCTGACTTGATTTCCCATTCCATTCTCCAATTTAAAAACAAAAACTAAACCAGACTAAAACAAAACAAACTCAAACAAAAAACCCCAAACTTTTATTGGTCTAGGACTAAGACAGAGAAAATGCAGTATGGTCCTGGTAGCACCTTAGTGTGTTCAAAAAAAAATAAAATGCTTAAAAAAAGAAGAGCAGCCAATATAAAACACACAGTAGCYAACATGAAGGGCCTCCTCCTGCCCATKCTGGAACAGCTTGAGGAACAGAGCTAACGAGGACATTGAATTATCTTATAGAATAAATAGTCATACTTGTCTGTACAAATATTAAATAGATGTGAACAAATAACTCTTTCTTTAAAAGAATTTTCATCTACATATTTGGAAAGTATTTAAAAAAAAAAACACCAATGCACTATTAACACTAATACCATAGTCATGAAGTTGTAACCCTTTGTCAAGCCATGAGTTGGCTAAGTAACCTGACAAAAATGATGGGGAAGCAAGATGTTTCTAATCTCACATGTCTCACACACGGCGATTTACTGTTATAAAGGAGAAAATAGTGAAATTGCTGTAAGCAAGTAATAGCAAAACCACTAATTAAGGTGGACTTGTTGGCATGTGCCTATGGTCCTAGCCACATGTCATGTTGCGGCAGGATGATTTTTGACCCTAAGAARTTGAGTTCATCCTGGGCAATATATTGATACTCCATCTCAAATACCAACAAAGACTTACTACCTACATCATCCCTGTAGGGAAAACGAGCGGGCCACGTACCTATGTGGGGATGGCGGGCTCCTGTGTATCTGGGGAGGGAAGCTTGCCTGGCTGGCTAGCGGGGAGGGGTCCTTACTCAGAAAGCATGGCCGTTCTCGCACGGCCCTGTGTGCCTGTAGAGGAAGCCTGGCCGGGAAGAGTCTTGTCCTTTCTGGCAGCTGGAGATGCTGAGGCCTGTTTCACAGCAGGTTTTGATGAGAAGAGACGGCCCATAGTTTCAAAGCTTTATTATGGAGAAGTAGGAAGAGAAAAGGAGATAGAGAAGTAAAGGGAGAAAGAAGAGATAGAGGGCTGAGAGCTGGCCATGACCATGTGGAAAGAGGGGAGAAGAATGAGGAGAGAGGAGAAACAGGAGGACAAGAGCATAAGGACAAGAGAGAAAAGCAAGAGAGCTAGGAGGGGACAAGAATCCCCTTTTTATAGTGGGCTGAGCCAGGTACCTGTGGGGTGGGGAAAACCTGGCTGTAGCCAGGTGCCTGTGGGGGTGGAGTCCAGCCAGAACACTAGGGGCTTGGCCCTATGAGTGTCTGATGGCCATAGGATTATGTCTAACAATCCCTACATCATCCCCATGCACTGACAAGACTATAACATCACATTTATTCAGCACAAATTCAGTTCCCTGATGTAACCATGACAAAGCATCAGCAAAACCCAATGCTGAGAGCTGTGAGAATATAAATCATCAGTTATTATCAAGTCTTGTGGTCCTGGCATTTTGAAGTTCTATATGACCATCACAAGTTGCAGAGCACTATAAGTACAATAATACTGTGTTGGATTCTGAAAAGGGATATTAGAAGTATAAGTAAACTTGACTTTTGAGTGTGTCTGTGGTTTAGTGCAGGGCTGGATAGCAACCACCTTCTTCGCAAGAACTTGCTTATATGRCACCAGTCGTAGAGGGTGAGCACTAGACTAACACCGTGCAGATCATGCACAGATGACAAATCATAATTTTATTTTAAAACAATTCTTTGGTATATAGCTTTACTATTTATTAAAAAAGGAACAAAGGTATATAATAGTAAAGAATGTTCTTGGTTTTTTACATATAGAATTAAGTCTTGGTTGAATATTTCACTACAGGATATAAAGTATCTTCAGTTTTTTTGTGCGATTTAATTGATATCTAATTTTATAATCATCAAAGCAGAGAATGTCACTTCATATAAGCACACAGTACAAAGTGACAGAAGTATGTTGGGACCATTTCAGAAATTGTTGGAAATTCTGTTCTATTCTCAAGCCAAAATTTTTCACCATTTTTAAAAAATGAAACTCAATTTAACAACATAGGCAGCAGTTTTTTGAAAAGGATTCTAACACAATATAGAAATAAAGACAGAAAACCTAAAAGTCTGTTTTCATAGTTAAACCATTATGTTTCTGTAAGAGAGAAGCTTTGAAGTACAGTGAGACCCTGCAGCTCATAACAAGTATCAGTGTGGAGTATGAGCCGAGATGTATCAGATGGCAGTCCCGCATTCTCTTGGCAAAGTACGAGTGTTGTGCGCTTAGAACGGAGGCTCCAGTGAAGCTCTGTGATACAGAACAGAGTGAGTCATGCCAGAAACCCTGGGCTTCCTATGGCACACGATTCTGTATTTCTTTTTGGTTATTCTGTATTCAGAAGCCTGTTACTGTTGCCATATTATCTCACAGTCTTCACTGACACATGTAACCCCCATATGTGGTTACAGCCATAGTTTAAGACGCAAGGTATTGACAATCATATTGATATAAGCACACTTTTCAGTCTCTGGTAATTGTACTTTGGTTATATAGGTTAACATTCAGGGATGTTTGATAAAGATGATATTCATATTTTCTCAACTGAAATCTAAACTTAGTTCCAAATTTAAAAAAAAA
>BDUI01033580.1:0-19059 GCA_002335545.1 Apodemus speciosus | reverse complement strand
TTTCTGTCTACATTTTTGTTTGTTTGTTTGTTTTGTTACCATGACACAGGCTAGAGTCATCTGGGAAGAGGAAACTTCCATTGAKAAAATACCTGTGGGCAAGCTCATGTTGTGTTTTCTTAATTAGTAATGGATATGGGAGAACTCTGGCCRTCATTGGTGTACCATTTCTGGACAGGTAGTCCTGGGCTGTGTAAGAACACAGGCTGACCAACTCATGGAGGCAAGTCAGTAAATAGGACTCMTCCATGGCTTCTCCTTCAGTTCCTGCCTCTAGGTTACTGACTTGAGTTCCTTCTCAATGGACTGTTATCAAGACAAATAATATAAAATAAACTTTTCCCTCTCTGAACTGCTTTTRGTTATGGTATTTTATCACAGCAATGGAAACCCTAGCTAAGACAGAACTGAATGGGTGCCCATAATCCTGGAAAGCAAAGCTGACACCAATGCTCACTGTCAGATGAATATATGCATTGCAAAGGAGACTCTGAGAACCTGCCCCTTCCCCCTTAGAGGCCTGGTCCTGTGATAGCCTCTGCTAGGTCTTTAGCACTCTCCATCTGCTCAGTTCTGTCTGTATACAGGAAATCCATGCAGTGTGAGCACTTCCATTTTCTTTCTTGGCTCCTAAAAAAATCCGTTTTCAAATTTAAACTTAAAAATACCTATGTATTTTCTGTTTTTATGGATCTATAAAAGATTCCAAGTGGTAAAACATTAAATAAATGCTCTGGAGCTACAAAGCTTATCCAGAGGAGATACAYTTATGGAATCTGTTTTCAGAAATTATGAGGTCAAGAACAACTTCTGCTCCAAAGATAGATAACRGATCTTTGTGCTTTTTAGAGTAGGATCTACACATGTGACAGTCAAAATCACTGTGCCAAAGAGTTTTTGTAGACTATGATTCTAGTAAGTATGGCAGAGATAAGAATAGCATTTAACTGCTTCTAGAAGAAGAGTTGTGAGATGTGTATTTTTTCTAGAAAAGAAACTCATAAAGTRTAACATGCCAAAAGCAATGAAGAAATGCTCATCATTATTGAACATAGAAAAATGAATAAGTAAAACATTCTCTTTTTTCAAAATGTATTTATTAGTTTATCAGTTTAACTTACTCCAATTTTGAATCCCATGATTAAATCTCCAAGAATCTGCCCCTTCCCCCTTAGAGGCCCCTTGCCCTGTGATAGCCTTTACACAGGATAAGCCTTTAGCACTCTCCATCCCAGTAGTTCTGTCTGTATACAGGAAATCCATGCAGATTTTTAATCCCATTCAAAAATCTCAAGATAATACAACAAAGAATGCTAAGGAAAGAGGTGCAACAAAAGGCAGTGTGGTTCTARAATATTAAGGTTTATATTTCAATAAAACTGTGATGTGCCATTAAAATACAATGAGGCACTGAAGTAAGCTCTCTGTTTATTTGCTTGAATTTTAAGTGAGCAGAAARGCAGAGAGAAGACAATAAGACTAGAATTACATAAAGCCAGRTGTCAGGTTATTTAAGAACCTACTAGAAATTCAAACAAGATTTAGGATAATATAAAAATTACCAACTAATAGAAAGAAAATGTGAAATAATCATAGAAAAAACAACATCTTACTGTGTGGTGGTAGCTTCATACACAACTGAAATTATTCTTCCCCTTGAGGTAATTAATCATTTAGAGCCATGTTTTATAAAGAATAAAATTAGTGCTCAGATATACCAATGAACTGCTGGTCTTTCTACCATGCTACCCCACAGWTCAGAAAAAAAGTGATGATTCTCTCTATCTTAATCACTTAYAGCCAACCATTACAATCATTTARCAATTTGSGACTAAATTGTTTTCTTTTTAACTATTTTTATCACATGTAGATTACTTCTTTTAAGTTGKTATATAATTGGAAGGATATGGAAGAATTTTTTCTATTCTAATTTTTGTGATTGTAATGTAATTATATCATTTCTACTTCACTTTCCCTCTTTCAACCCCTTCCATATACCATTCCTTCTTTCTTTACCCTACCCTTCCCTTCCAAATTCAGGGACAGTTTTTCTTTTTCTAATATATATGTATATGTATATGTGTATATATATATATATATATATATATACACATATATATGTATATATATATATACACACACACACACACACACACACACTCCGGCTCACTACAAATATACATATTATCTATAATATATTATATTATATATGCATATAGTACGTATATATGTAATCCTTCTCATTACATATAATGTTACACATATGTGTGTTCTCGGGCCTGACCACTGGTAATTGGTGTGCTCTTCCCTGAGATATTCCTTAGTTCCTGTGGTTCTTTGTCTAGGACTAAAGCCACATTAATGTTCCCTCCTTTACATTAGGATTTCTATTGGTGTGATGTCATCTTTGTCCAGTCACATTTAGGCAGCTTACAACAGACCTACCAAAGTGACTTGTTGAGCCTAATCACAACTGATGCATCCCAACACAAGCCCTGCACCTAAGACTTGTAATTATTAAGGAAGAGTGGACAAGGTGATTGTGAGTGCCAAAGGAACAAGATGTTTGCTGTGTGATTGTGTCTCTTAGAAATRACAGGCATCTAAGACTATATGTGAAAATAAATTAAAAATTAAGCAACTTAAAAGTCAACAAACTAAAACCTAGAAATTAAAATTAGAATTGGTGGAATTACTGTTACACAGTAGGCWTATAATCACTTTACAGAGAAACAAATTAACAACCTTTAGTTTTTTTATATATAAAATGAAAACCTGATTATGAAGTCAATCATTTACTCTATTAGCTAAATTAATGTGTGAATTATTATTTCAAACCTATTAGTATATGAAATCAGAAACTCATCAAATTGTATGCTCTCTGCTAGGCTAAATTTTTTTTCCTAATAATCCAGTGCTTCTGTTACTGCGCCATTTCCTCAGCAGACAGCAGTTCACTCTGGAGAGGTTCTTGGTCAAACCACCACTCAGAAACTAACCCCAGCAAATTTAGTATTGAAAATCCATCTTCTAGTGAAATCCAAAGTGACATTACAAGTACGTTTGTAGGCTTTCCGGGGCAACATTGTAGCAATCTAATCTAAGGAGAGATCTAGTCATATTTGCCAAACTGTGTTTAATTGAGAACTCTATTTTTTCCCAACATAACATTTTTATTGATTCCGGGAATATCACACCCTGTAGCCAGACCGCACTCACTGTCCAGTCCTTCCGTGTCTGCCACTCCATCCTTGTGACCTCCTACCCCCCAAGGAGAAGTAAAAATAATAATAAAAACGGAAAAAGAAAGTTCAGTTTGTGTTATCAATATACTCACTGGAGTATACTCAACTCAGCGGCCTGCTCCTTAAATAGAACTGAGTGTCCTGTCCTCCCGCTCCCGCCCCCGCCCCCACCAGAAAACGTTAATTACGGAGAACTATGCTTCAGCTATTCCCCAGCATCACACTTTTAAAGAATTCTCTTGGGTAGCGCCTGTCTAGGCTGTCGCTTCTGTGGATTTGCCGGGTGGGCAGGGGGCTGGGTGAGTACCGTTTGTCGCAGAAGCCTTCCGTGCCCCCCACTCATCTGTACATCTGCAGTCATCGTCGTGGTAGCAAAAGTAAAATGCAGGCTCCTCACAGTCAGAGCAAACATGGATCATGGACCTCCGCATGGTATCTGGCCCGAGCTCAGATCAGGATGGATCGTGGCCCCAGGCTCTAAGTCCTCAGAGGCAGCCCAGACCACAGACATCAACATGGCTTCAACTGGCAGCGCATGTCACAGCATGGCCCAAGAACATGAGTTCCGGCTGCAGCACACACAATACACAGACATCCCAAAGGCCTTGGCGAGGTGGGCGTGGCCAGGTTCCCCCTCCAGCATGCCCCCTCCCCCGAGAGCACTCTTTGGTCCCTTTTCTGGCAAATTTAAGTAGTTATCTCAAAATGGGCCTTTTAAGTGACTAGAGGCGAGAGCGAGCCTAATGAATTAGCAATATGCTTAATTTGATAATCATAAGTTCATTAAATATACTTGGTATTTTTGCTAACGTTTACAAAGTTCAGAATATTTCTAAGCCATTACTAGAGAATTAATGAGTGAAAATAATGATGTATAAGAAAATATTTATTCCTATTGATTCTGCATTTTGTGTATAAATTTTATTAAAATTATTTTTTGAAACTTCACACATTCGCAATTTACCATGTTCCTATCTAATCCCACTCCCTTCCTCGAGCTTGTACTTCAAACGTCTCTTATCTTCCGCTCATGATCTTTTAAATAATTCACTAATTTCAGTTTGCGCTATCTGTGGCATATGAGTTGCAGGGTGGGGGGGGGAGGGGCAGCCACCTCCTGAAGGATAGGCATCCTACCAATAGCTACCTTCCCAAAGTCTAAAATATTACAGTAAGAGTAGCTTAAGGAGACTCCTAGCTGACAGGCAAGTCTGTAAGCTTGCAAAGGTAGGTACAACATGGGGTTGATACCAATACACCATTTGTTTAAAATGCAAAGATTCAGACTTTCCAGCATCCTCACATCCTATCTCTGTAAAAGTAACTGGGGATGAGGAAGGACAGCAGACTCAGAGACGCAATGCACTGCTTGGAGGAAGTTGGTCTGGGTGTTCTATTAGTCGTCCACAAAGAAAGCTTGGCTAATTTTTCATGATTTCAAAATCATGGCCAAAAGGGAAAAGAGGCAAAACAAATCATTCTGTCTTTGTAGCAACTCCACCGCATAGCTTTCCCTTTGGGTTCTGGACACATTTAAAATAAAAAAATAAATAAACACCAGTCACTTTAAAAATATCACCCAAATACAACAATTTCAAAGACGAACTTCTAGAAATTGGAAATTAATAGGAAGCTATTCATTTATTCATCCCTAAGGGTTCCTCCATTCAGCTCGACACAGGCAAATAGATTCAGTTTTCCTTTATATAATATAAATAACACTGGAGCAAGATTGCATCTGTCATAGATGAAAATACCATATTTATGTCTCCTTATCATCCATTCATTGCTTTATGGACCCAAAGTCCTCCAGGGACTCTCACAAATCCACATAATGTTCCTGAGAGCTACATTTTGCATTTGGATCTATGATTTAGCTGACAGATGTGAATAAACACGTGAAGTCAGAGAACTCTCCGATCACTGCACATACGTGGAAACCAGAGTGTGTAGATTTCTCAAAGGTGATACCAAGATATGCTTAAAAGCTTTTTCTATGGCCTCTGCTTAGCTTTTGTAAAAAAAAAAATGAATAAATAAAAAYAACTGCCAATGAACCCACCTATATTTTACAATATTATGTTTTAGTGTCTGTGTTCTTTATTCATATTTTTGATAAATTTATTAAATGAGGAATTAGAATCTTATGAAGAAAATATGTAGATTCTATAATTTTGAATAATAGCTATAATTACATTTCTAATATTTTCTATTGGCAGTATAGAAGGAAACTTGAGGGATTTTACAATTACACTGTCAAATATCAGCTTAAATACTAAAATAATATTGAAATATCTCACTGTTTAGTTATAGAAAACAATGAGACAGGGTAGTTTATAAAGACTTTTTTGTAATTAAAATYATCACTGTATTTGTAATCTCTGGTCCTTCAGTGTCAAGCATTAACAAATAAATCCTTTATGAAGCAAAAATAATCTTTTAAAAGACTGCCCATGTCATCTCTCCTTACCATCAATTTCTCTAGGAAACTTGATCTTTACACTGCTACTGAAGGAATACCTCTTTCTTCTTTTGTGTCCAACATGATACAAAGGTACTATGGTGTTGGCATTTTCATGTCTTTGGAAGTAATTGACATAGAGATAATTTATGCCTTCGTATTTTTATGTCCATATGTTACACTAATTCTTTGTCTCCTTTTCATGTTCATTCAGTATTCTAAAGATTCTATGACTTCAAATTGCCCTAATACCTAAAACAATTTCTTCTGCTTTGGTGCAAGGAACACCCATATCCACATAGAGAACATCTTCAGTAACGCAGTCACACACTGCCTTGTCTGTCTTAACAATGACCTGACTGATGAGTATTTATGGGAATAAATACTTAGAACTCTCCCCATGGAACATCCCTGTAAAGACTAGTCCGCTACTGCACAGCTGATCGATGTTTGGTAAATGTTGTTGAGGATTTTAAGCACAGAAGAATGGTATACATCAGTGACAATCAAAGAAAGACTAAGGTATTTTGTCAGATATAGTCATCACTTGCGAAAACCTTTAAAAGTTTCATGTTCACAATTAAGATCTTTACACTTTAACATTGGTATTTAAAAAGGATGAGCTTTCAGAAAACTTACAACCGTAGAGTAGTTCAGTTTATTTATGTTTCTCTGGAATCAGCTGAAGTACATAAATGTCTCATAGCTGTTTACTTCTAAATTATGGATTCTGAAACTTCTAAAAACCATAGATTTCTCACAAAAATACTGCAGAATGACCAAATTTAGTAAACTCCATATTGTTACAATTCCTGCCCTGTAGCCAGTCTCCCTGCCGTTTCAATAGTCCTTCTGTTCTCACTCCACATTTATCCCCGCTACCTGCGAGGCCATACTTTTAAGGTACTCTTTCATGCAAGACCAATTCCTATTCCTGCTAAATTTACATGTTGGGGACCTGAAGAGGTGGCACAGTTATGAAAGCTTTTTCAGAGGACCCAGGTTCTGTTCTAGAATACACATGAAAATAGACAACAGTATTTAACTCCAGTTTCAGAGTATCTAATGCTCTTTTATAATGTCAGCAGGTAACAAGCATGTTGTACATATACATACAGACACAACACACACAGATGAAAATTATAGATATAGATAGACAGATAGATATAGATAGATATTTAAATATATATGATACATATGTATTAATCTACTATATGTATAATAGTTTAATCATCACTCAGTATGACTTCTTAAAGAACATTGGAAAACAGATTCACACAGGAGAAAGAGAATGAGAAGGCACAGGGAAAGGTTTGCCATCTATAAGCCAGTGACGTAGGTGTTCAAAGGAAACTAACCATGCTTACACCCTGATCTTAGAATTCCAGTTTTTTACAAATGGGAGAATGTTTCTGACGCTTGAACCTCATGGTCCTAGAACATTCTGGTGACTGGAGGCCCTACCTTGTTATGGATGGAGAAGCAGCAAGCCTTATTTTCAAAAAAAAAAAAAAAAAGGATTTGGAAACTATTTTCCCAGTGGCCCCTTTGAACGATATCCTAGCATATAACAAGGCTCCACTCTGTCATAAAAAAGTAGCTTTGGAGAATGAGTGTGGGCTTGGAGTGGGAGCTGGACCAAAAATGGTGGCAGGGCAACTTGGCTTGCCACCCATTGCAGGGTGATCACACTTAGCAGGACTTGAACAGCTCTTGGATTTGGAGTGAAGTTAGATGTCTGTAAAATGTAGCATTTGGTAACATTTATATAGTGGAGATCACAATCCCAGAAGCTTATTCTTAAGCATTGTGTTTTTTGTTTTCTTTTTGTTTGTTTGTTTTTTGTTTCCCCAACATATCTCTGAGACCTTGATAATCACTCAGTTAGCAGCTGTGGCACATCTGTCAGACTTTGTAACGTGTACTGGAAGATCTCTGACTAAAATCAAGTGAGCCTGGACCAAATTGTCTCTGAAAATGCTCTGTGGCTTAGGAGTAGAAGAGAAAGCAGATGATTAGGGTGATTTACATAAATTCAATATGTTAATGAGCTATTCTTATCTAGTTAGTATAAAAGACTAAGAAAATCCACCTGACAAAATATCCTAGCAACAATTTTGCATTTTTTTTTTTTTTACGAAATAAAATAAGTCTAACCCAATAGCAGATAACTTTAGGAAGAAAATATGCTCAATTGCACTCAAATTACAATAACACAGTATTCCATTAAATTCTGTCTTTCCATTTGACCTCTAAACTCAGATATTTTGTATAGTAATAATATTCATATCTTATATTCTGTTTGGTAGCCAGGGTTTCAGAAGAAAATAAACAACACACCAAAATTAGGAAAGTTAAAATTTATCACTCACTAGGAGATCTAAGTACAGAAGATCTGTTACAATGTATGGTGACTAAAACTAAGGATGATATTATTCTTAAAAAGTGCTAAGACAATAGATGTAAAGTGTTCTTATCACAAAACAGTTGCTATAGGTGATAATGCATGTTTWATTGGCCATTCAACGGTGTTTACCTACTTCAAAACATCATGTTGTGCTTGAAAAATGCAGAAAAAATGTAGACTTTCCTGTTAAACTCATTTTAATAGTTAGCGAATTTGGGAAGGRCAACACCTTAGAAAAGGATGACTCATAAAAACGTGGGCAGTAACTAAGGAAACCGGACAGGACGGTAGTACAGATGCCTAGTGCTATGAAAAGGTACAACTCCCATCGTGGGGCTGACGGGGGGGGGGGGGGGGGGGGGGGGGGGGGGGGGATGAGCAAAGGCCAGTCTAGGTATGAAAAGTGCTCTATACAGAGGGTGAGTGACAGAAATCCTCATTGTGAGCTGAAGAGCTGGTGCAGGCTTCTGTAATCCTGCAAGGAGAAAATGTAGAGGGATACATACCCAAGCCTCGCTCTCCCTTTCATTCTGTGATGCCTCTGTTACCCCGTTGTTAGGTGCAAAGGAATGCGCCCTTGCTAATGAAGTCCGWGYTGGCCAGGCCCAGAGCCSAGCGGATSAGCACCTGTTTGTGCTATATTTCATCAACTTGGCATGTTTGTCCTTGCCTAATTACTCTGCTATTACAGAGAATGCTCCTGTTAAAAATAAACGAGCAGCACTTTTATCACCATATTGCTTTACTAGTCTTTTTTTTTTTTAATCTGAATAATTCATAAGGTATGGCCCAACAAGTACATGATTGCTCTGGGGAAAAGAATATAGTTTCATCGGAGAAACATCTGTTTTCCCAATTTTGTTTCTACACCGTTTTAAAGGTGCTTCAGGTGTGATTTATCGAAAACCATGCCAAAGCATATATGCCGACATGCTTTCAGTGTTCCTAGACTATATGTGCCTCAAAAGCACAGTTACGAAAAGTAGTAGAAAGTACGGGYRTATCSTTTAGAGATGAAGAAACCAAGGCTAAGGAAAGTTACTGGCTTGGTGATGTCATGTGAATAGYTGAAATAGAATCAAAGGTAACTGTAGCTGATGTTGTTTAGGCTACAGGCGATACTGCTGTAAAAGATCCTTCCTGTGATGGATCCCTGCTCATTCAAAATTCACTCAGCATCCCCCAACACTGCAGACAGATGAAGCGGGAGCAGGGAGGAGCGAGAAACTTCTGTTTAACAGCTGTGACCCCGAGTTACACAGATGGCATCTACTCCTATTCCGATAGCTCGTCTGAATCATAAGCTCTCACAAGGATGGCTAGGAATGGTCTACCAGAACACTGTAGTCCTACCAAGAATGATCAGTTCCATCAAAGACAGTGTGGTGGGATGGATGTTTAGGGCAACCAAGTCCCTTTCATGGCWCCTCCCTCTGCTTACTCAACTAGCAATATACACAAAATCTCATCATCCTTCACTAAGGGGAAGTGCGGTCACTTGTATTGTACTGACGCTTGTGCTAGAGAAAGCACAGGACTCTCCAGTGCAGGCAGTGACTCTATGAACACCTGCAATTCTAAGACATAAAAACTAAAGTACATGATAAACAATGATGAGTCGAAGTAATACAATTGCAACTTAAACTCCTGGGAAGAAGAAGCCACTATATGGCCCTGATTATAAATCTTGAAGACATGAAGTAAACTTCTTATGTAAGCCCGCCTGTTTGCTATGGCCCTGGAAGAAATTCCTCTATACATTATTTTCAGAAGTCTCGCTTTTGGCCTTTTGCMWAATTTTTCTCAGTGACCACCCCAATGCTATGGCTAAAGAGTAGCCTTGATACAAAATCTATGAAGATAGGTTGTTTAAGAGGTTCAGCSACAGCATACAGGGGCAGGCTATGCTAGATGCCAGTGATGTTTTCTTTCAGGAATTTATTTGCCATCAGCTCYGCTGAAATCTATAGTTGGAAAGTGTACTGAGGATAGGTTGTAACTTAACCTCTTGTCATGATTTGGGCCCGATGTCAGTATCTATGAAAGCAGCAATAAGTAATTTGGCTGCGGATAAAGTTCAGAAATTGTAATATTTAGATGAGCAGAAAGAATAGTAGAGAGAAGGGAGAAGACTGCATCTTGCTCCAGCAGTCTCTTTACCGAATGAATGCCTTAAGAACAAGCACCTGGGGGGGGAGTTACTTTATCTTTCTTTCTGTTTTACATTTATGCATTTATTGTGAGAGTGTGCAAGAGTAGCTTTGCATATGGAAAGTGGGGACAATTTGCAGGTGTATGTTCTCTCTCTCTCTCTCTCTCTCTCTCTCTCCCCACTGCATGACTGCATGAACTCTCCAGAGATCAACAAATCCAGGTTGTTAGGTTTTAAGGCAAGTGCCTTTACCCTCTGAGCTCAGCCACAGTTTTGGTGTTTGAGAACTAGAAAGAAGAGAAAACAAAGAAGAGAGCAAAAGTTGAAAAGGGGGGCAGCCTTCTGGAGGGTGGGGGGGGCAGCAGAGTGTGAGTAGATATTTACTTCTAAATTTTCCCTTCGGCCAAAATAGCTGTGAACCAAGTTGCTGAATTATAGATCTGGGCGAAATTTCAGACACAGCCTTGCTTTTAATTTCGAGTGCATCGAAAGCACCCAGGGACATGTTTGCTCCATTTAGCCTCTTCTGTCTCTGACGGGGAATCTCATGCTTCTTCTCAGCAATATGTGTTATCATTTARCTCTGACACAGGGCCATGTGATCCCATTCTTGTCTCTACCCTCCAGACTCTCCATAGCAGAGCAGGTTGGAAGTAAAAGATTCAGGGGGAAGCAGACTATCTCTGGTCAATGCCAAGAAATTCTCACTCTGCCTTTACCCAAACTTCATAATCCTYAAGAAATATCCAATCCTCCTACGGTTCATGTTCCTGTTTTAATGGAATGGAATTGAACTTTCATTCTTCTGATAGAATAGTTAGAAATACAAAACATTTTCAAAATATGTCAAGTCTGGATGAGTAACAGCTTTTAGGTCCTCCTGTTTTGTTTTTATCTTGACTCAGAAATACTTCATAATAGAAAAGATATTGTACCTTTAAATAAGAAACTACCAATAGGAAGCTAAGTAAGTAGATAAATCGTATCAGTTGTGATTGAAGTTACACAAACCTACGTTATGTTGTAGTTTTTGAAAGTGCCCTGTAGGAGCAGTACTCATGAATTGCCTAAAAGGAAAACTGATAGACTGCTTCAGAGTGAAACCCCAGTGTCTTCACAAGGGAGCTTTGTATAAGATATAAAACCATAATGATTATATAAAGTAATTGTGATGTTCAGTAAAGCTCTTCAAAAGTATCTTTAAGTTTACCCCAGTGCCTCTACTGTGTTTTTCTTCTTTTAACTATTGCAGGATGACAACAGTAAGTGGGTTAGTCTCTGATGACAGAAATAGCATATTTATGTAGAAAAGGAAACAATGTTTCAAAGCATAAAGGGACAATAAAACATTACCCCTCTAAAATAAGCATCACGTAACAGTTCTAGATAGTTCTTTGCCAATTCGATAAATGAAAAAAAGGCCTTCTCATAGTAACACCTCATCATTTCTCATCTCTAAGTAGCACTTTTAAATTGAGACAAAATTATTAAAAATAATTATTTGTAAACAATAGGGTACTACAAAAGTTGTGCAATATCCTGAAGTTATTTCTTCTTTATGAGCCGCATTGAGGGAAAACTGTGGATTTGCGGTTTTCTTTGCCTTTGTAATTCATGAAGCACTGCACATCCTCCAGCTGAGCAGTGGACGACCACACCTGCAACTTTTCGAGGTGGCAGGAAGTTAAGTACAAGGTGGGGGACCAACTAAATATTTAAAAGAAATCCTTGAAGCAGTATAATTATGAAGGGTTGAGACTCCTAACATCTAAAGAGGCAACGACTACATTTATGGCTGTCTATAAACTACACAAGAGTACAGAAGACCACAGAGACCCTTGTAAAAAAGCAGGCAAAAATCTAAGGGAGATTCATCTTTTTTTTAAAAGAAATAAAGCCACCTGTGGGTTTGTTGACATGGTTCAGTGGCACTTGTCACCGAGCCTGGTGACTTGACTTTTCCTTCCTAGAACACACACAGTGAGAGGAGAGAACCAGCTCTTACAAGTTATCCACTGACATCCACACTCATGGCATGAACCGCATGTATGTGAGTGAACAAACAAACATATAACCAGATACACACATACACATGCACACACGTATGTTCATATGCATGGCATACCAAAACCAAAGTAAATAAGTCAATGTAGTTTTAAAACCCTGAAAGCAGCCAGCTTCTACTATGGTTTGTGAAAATCTTCATCTTACTATATGCCTCAAATATGCTCAAGTCTGGGAAATAAAACATAAAAATAAAGCAAAACAAAAAAAACAAAAAAAAAAAAACAGACAAATGAACAAACAAACAAAGAAAACAAAAAACCAGGAAACTCACATCCACCACACAGACCACAATACCTGGAACTATGTTAGAGTAGATTATTGTAAACAGTTTTCATTGAACCCTTAATTACAAGAGCTCTAAACCCGAAAGCAATTTACATGTCCAATGAACAAAACAATCTTTGACTACCTTGCTAAAGGAACATAGTGCAGGAGTAAAATTAAATGAAACAAATGGAAGAGCATGAATGAAGATTTAAAACAGCACAATAAGTGAAGAAAGGCATATCCACCATGACTACAACTCCACAGGACTCTAGTAAACACAGAGATCAGTGGGAGGCTGGGGCTTGGTTAGGGATCAGATGCAATTCAATGTGACAGTGTAAGGGTCCAAGTTTCGCTGAAGAGTGATACCCCAGACTCAAGTAGTATGTAAATTCAAAGAGTGTTTTATTCTGCAGAAGTCCAGCATGCTGGGGTCTCCCATTACCAAGAATAGAGAGACACCCAATTGAGCTTGCAGGCTTGATTTAAAGCACATTAGGGAATTCTGGGGTAGGTGACCTCTATGCTAATCTGTTGCGTCCATCTCTGCAGACATTCCATTATGAGGGTGTGAGGGCTGGAAACTGGCTGGGGAGGGCTGGAAAAGGCTGCAGCCCCATTGTCCTTGCGTCAGGGCGGCTTCCGAGGCCTGGACTTGCCTGGAAATGCTCAGTTCTTACAAACAGSCCTAGTCTCTTTAACTGCCAGTTTGAAGCCTGTCATGGAGTCATCCTGGCCTTCTCAACACAGGACTGAATGATGAGATAGCCGCTATAACAGTTACACTTACATTAACTGTCCATTTTCTCCCCACTGCTTCTAATTCAAAATGGAGATCAAAGTGCCTGTAATGAGGGCTGTGGAGATGACTCAGTAGGCTATCGTTTTTGTTGCCTGGCCCCAATCCCTGAGTCCCACATATTGGAAGGAGAAATTGTCCTCTGCNACCATGGAGGACAGAAATCCTGTAAATGACATAACCTTGCTTAGCCTTGTACCCCATCCTCCATGTTTTATCAGGCCGGGTGGGGCGGGGAGCCCTGTGCAGCGCAGAGAGCTGGCTGTATTGCCAGCAGCGGATCCTCAGAAGAAAGTGCATCACATCCGACTGCTTCTTCCTCATAGCTCCTGGATGTCTTTGTAGGCACCCATCTTGGGTCACCTGATGGCTGCCGCCAGAGGAAAGCTACATCCTTATCCTTATTAAGAGTTCACTTTATTAATTTTTGTAGGAAAGAAAACACTGTTAAGTTTTGAGTTTCTTTTATGTGACTTTTTCAAGCACCTTTTTAAAATTACTGTTTCTACTTTTTTAATTTTAATGTTATTTTTTAAAATATTTTTTTTATTTTTAGTTGTATTTAAGTGTAAATCTGTGTAGGTGTACACAGGTGTGCATGTGTGCCCTAGAGCCCAGAAAAATAAAAGTACCTAATTTACTGGAGCTAGAGTTTCAGAGCCTGACACGGCTGCTGGAAAAAATGGGTCTCCTTAAAGAGCAGTAAATGCTCCCAAATGTCCAGTCCCTAAACTACWATCGACATGCATTATTTGACCATTCATTTTTTTGTAAACTGCTCCTGCTAGTTTTTTTTCCATTTTGAATCATTTACATTGCTTTATTGAGTATTGTTATATTATGTGTATATTTTAAGGTAATTATTTGTCTTTTTAACTTAAAACATCTATTTTGAATTTCAATTCTATTGTGATGTTGATTTCTATGAAGTATCACACGTGCACAGAGTCTCCATCACAAGGAAACAGAAKTTTTGTAACCTCATAGTGTATCTCATGAAACCTCCTTTATTAATATCTTTCTCCAAAGCTCAGGTCTTTGTTACTCTTCTATTTCAGAGAAGAAGCACTCTAACCAAGACAACGTTTTAAAGAAAGCATTTAAATGGCAGCCTACTTAGAGTTTCAGAGGGTTAATCCTTGGTCATCATGGTGGGAAGCATGGTGGCAAACAGATAGACATAGCACTGGAACAGTTGCTGAGARTTACACCCTAATCTGCAGGCAGCAGTAGTGGGGCCAGTGGAGAGCAGAGACTGGGCCTGCTTTTTTCCCCCCTTGGATATTTCATTTATTTACATTTTAAATTGTATCCCCTTCCCTGGTTTCTCCCCCAGAAACCTTCTATCRCATCTCCCTTCCTCCTGCTTCTTTGAGGGTGTGCCCCCACCCACTCATCCTCTTCTGCTTCCCCATCCTCGCATTCCCCTACACTAGGGCATTGAGCCTTCACAGGACCAAGGGTCTCTTCTCCCATTCATGTTCGACAAGGCCATCCTCTGCTACATATACAGCTGGAGCCATGGGTCCCTCCATGTGTACTCCTTGGTTGGGAACTCTGATTGGTTGATTTTGTTGTTCTTACTATGGGGTTGTAAACTCCTTCAGCTCCTTCCGCCCTTTCTCTAACTCATCCATTGGGGACCCAGTGGCTAGTCCAATGGTTGGCTTTGAGCATCTGCCTCTGTATTTGTTAGGCTCTTCTAGAGCCTCTCAAGAGACAGCTATATCAGGCTCCTKTCAGCAAGCACTTCCAGGCATTCACAATAGTGTCTGGGATTGGTAACTTTATGGATTCCCAGGTGGGGCAGACTCTGGATGGTCTTTCCTTCAGTCTCTGCTCCACACTTTGTCTCTGTATTTGCTCCAATGAGTATTTTGTTACCCCTTCTAAGAAGGACGGAAGCACCCACACATTGGTTTCCCTTCTTGAGCGTCATGTGGTCTGTGAATTTTATCTTGGGTATTCTGAGCTTTTGAGCTAATATCTACTTATCACTGAGTACATACCATGTGCATTCTTTTGTGATTGGGTTACCTCTCTCAGGATATTTCTTAGTTCAATCCATTTGCTTAAGAATTTCATGAAATTGTTTTTAATATCTGAGTAGTACTCCATTGTGTAAATGTGCCATAGTTTCTGTATCCATTCCTCCATTGAGGGACATCTGGGTTCTTTCAACTTCTGGCTATTATAAATAAGGCTGCTATGAACATAGTGGAGCAGGTGTCCTTGTTATATGTTGGAACATCTGTTGCATATATGCCCAAAAATGGTATAGCTGGGTCCTCAGTACCAATTTTCTGTGGAACCACCAGACTGATTTCCAGAGGGGTTGTACCAACTTGCAATCCCACCAACAATGGAGAAATGTTCCTCTTTCTTCACATCCTTGCCAGGATCTGCTGTCACCTGAGTTTTTGAACGTAGCCATTCTAACTGATGTGAGGTGGAATCTCAGGGTTCTTTTGCATTTCCCTGATTACTAAGGATGTTGAACATTTCTTTAGGTGTCTCTTGACAATTCGCGTTTCCTTAGTTGGGATTTCTTTGTTTAGCTCTGAACCCCACATTTAATAGTGTTATTTGATTTTCTCGAGTCTAATTTCTTGAGATCTTCAATCTTTTGTATGAAAATAGATGTAAAAATACTTGATAAAATCCTCGCAAACTGAATCCAAGAACACATCAAAACAATCATCCATCATGATCAAGTAGGCTTTATTCCAGGAATGTGGGGATGGTTCAATATATGGAAATCCATCAACATAATCCACTATATAAACAAACTCAAAGAAAAAAAACCACATGATCATCTCGTTAGATGCTGAGAAAGCATTTGACAAAATGCAACACCCCTTCATGGTAAAAGTCTTGGAAAGATCAGGAATTCAAGGCGCATACCTAAACATAGTAAAAGCAACATCACCAAATCAGTAGCCAACCTCWGACTAAATGGAGAGAAACTTGAAGCAATCCCACTGAAATCAGGCTGACCACTCTTTCCAGACCCATTCATCATAGTTCTTGAAATTCTAGCTAGAGCAATAAGACAACAAAAGGAGGTCAAAGGAATACAAATTGGAAAGGAAGAAGTCAAAACGTCACTATTTCCAGATGATATGATAATATACTTAAGTGACCCCAAAAATTCCACTAGAGAACTTATAAATGTGAGCCTGCTTGTAAAACCTCAAAGCTCACTCCCAAATGACATAAATCCCCAATAAGGCCACACCTCCTAATCCTTTCTGAATCCTCTACCAACAGGGAACCAAATATTTAAATATGAGAGTTTGGGTAGACTATTCTCAATTCATTTGCCATAGCTCCAAACAGTAGAACAACAGGGTTGTCTGATTCATATATTGTATGTTTGTGAACGGGATAATAACTTGCGAGTCTGTGCCTTCACTTTTTCTATAATGCATATGAACRTTGAGAAGCCTGCAAGGATGCAAAATGATTCACACCCYCAACCCCAGCAGATATACATTCTCCTTCGAAGATTGTACAAAGGTGCTTTATTTAATAGTTCAATAATATACATATATGAAAGTGTGTCTAATCCATAAATATTTGTATAACATTTTCTTTTTCAATTGCAATAGATAACTTACAGTTATAATATTTCCAGAGAAAAGTGGTTGTTTCTCTGTGAAATGTTCAACCTGGCAAGGATATCCATCCCCCTTTAACATTGCTACCAGGATAGTCTTTTATGTCCTAGAAATTTCAGTAAGGTATGAAGTTTGGGTGAAGAAGTAAACTTACTATATGCAAAAGTAATGTGAATAACTATGTAAACAGTATATAGAATCTAGAAAATGGCAAACATTAATTTCTTAAATTGACAGAAAATAAACATAGCAACACACTTTTATTTCTACATAGTAGCCTTTTAACTTATGAACATACATTTCAATATATCCCTACTCACAGTTTAAATGTGTGTGTGTGTGTGTATATATAAAACATGAATAAGCCTTATAGACTGAAAAATATTCAGTTGCAACTGTTATTATTCATTTTACCTCCATATAAGATAAAGTCCTACATTTACCAAAAAAAAAACATGTTTTATTGATAGTATTGTTTTGAAAAAACTGCTACTTCAAGAACAATTAAGAAAAACAGAAGATCTGAGTATTAACCCCAGCACTTGAGAGGCATAGAGAGTCAGGTGGATCTCTGTGAATTTAACGCTAGCCTAGTATACACAGGGTTAGGGTTAGCCCTTCCTTCGAAACCRCTATATTAGCATCCTATTTCCTCAATTTTACTTAGACTGCAATAGTCTGAATTTCCTTTTCAGTTTTAAAGTATAGTTATAAAGGATATAAAGTGCTGCATGGCTGGTGTTTTTCCCCTTCAGGCTGCTATCTAATACCTTACTCAACTATCAACTAATTAATTAATTAATTAATTNAGTAAGACTGTAATTCTGGACTGTGAATTTCCTATGTGCTTCTATCTCATTCTTCTCCTCCTAGTAGAGCCTAATGGCTAGAGTCAGCTGGGGCTATGATTTCCCCTTTCCCTGGGTTAGCTAGGACTCACACACACACACACACACACACACACACGCACGCACGCACGCACGCACGCACACACACACCAACACCATCATCCCCAATTAGTTTAGGATCTCATTTAAAAACAGAATTTAAAAAATGGGAAGTTTCTCTTGAGGACAGTCTTAGTTAAGAAGAAGATACTCCAGCTTGTTTCCCAATGGTTACTTTTTGTCTCCCCCTGCTGGAAGTATGAGAATTTTCCCCACCGATCACTGTTGAGGTTGACAAGCTCCTTAGGGTAAATCTCTCAAGCCTGAGCACCCTGCACCCCAACATCTGGCCTATAACTGTCAGACTTGTCGACACTTCGCCTCCTGCAAGTAATAACTGCGGTTTAGATGATCCCACCCCATTGCTGGTTCCTATTCCTCAGCTCAGTTCGGAAAAGCGACACTTCTTTGTGTGTGTAACTGTCCCTCCCACATTGAGCATTTTGCTCTGGTCTTCATTACAATAATGCTTCTTAGTTGTTAATTTTTCAGTTTTTACCATTCAAGTTATTATTAGAATGAAACAATACCTCCCAAACTCCCTTTGTTCSTCACTAAAAAGCTAAAGTCAGCACATTTAGTTCTAAAGATGTTYCCTGGCTATTAAATTCTAGGAGGCYACTATGGCCTCCCTTACTGYCAGGTGATGTAGTTTCTGCAAGGTTGGTAAGCATCCTTATTGTCCCTGTCTCTAAGTGCTGTCTGTTTTATCCTTCTGCTTTCAGGGATTTTCTTGACAATTTTTAAGATGGAGTGTCTTCTTTTCCAGGAACTGTGTGAAGTCCTGGCATTTAAATCACTTTGAATYTGAAAATGTTTTTAAGGTGCTATGACTCTAAATATTTTGTCTCTTCAGCCCTCTTCCTCTGAAACTTCCTTGGCCTATCTCTTTTTTACACAGACTAGAAATACAAAAGGGTCTAGGCTGTGATCTTCCAACTGTTCTTGAGGTCATTCCATTCATRAGGTCTCKTCCCATGAGACTTAATTACCTCTTACATGGTCCATACCTTAGTGCCATCGTCTTGAGTTCTAAGTTTTAACATATAAATTTATGTTAAATTCATTCAACCATAGAATTCTAACCCTTCATG